>CM042475.1:51474306-51674306 GCA_023621385.1 Quercus gilva
CATCAACTTGATTAGATTTAGGAAAGAATGTGAATCAAAGAGATTTCACTCAATCACAAAATATGAACCAGATCATCATTAAGAAATCATAAGCAACACTGAAGTATTGTAAGAATCAAGTGAACAAAAATGGTGATTGTTCAGATACAACTCAGTGTCAAGTGAACACTGAATATCGCAAAGTCACACACTGATATTGTGACAAACTACCATAAGCATGATATGCATAAATCAATATAGCCATAAGACATGCCATAAAGCACAAATTCCATAAAAACAACAGAATGAAACAAAGTCATGTACGAACATGCTTTTTCTCAAAACATAATGGCACCAACACCACTCACAGATTCAAGAAAATAACACTTAAATTGTGAAATATGAAGTGAAAGAGAGAAAACCCATACCTTTTTCTTGAAGATTGAAGTGAAAATGGTGCAGAAATGGAGGTTTTTCGAAGAGTGACATGGTGAGTTTCGGAGAGAGAAATGGGTAGGACAATGAACAGTCACAAAAGTACAAGGGAAAAACTGAAAAGTTTTTGAAAACTAACTTTAAAACGCAAAACACGCGTTTTTTGCGACTGGGTTAAGCCACGTGCAAGTTGCCAGGTCCAGCTGCCAAAACACTTAAAAGAGAAAAGTTTGAAAATTTTTCTAAGTGTTTTTTGTGACTGGAAGGTCTACCCGCGAGGGAGTCACGAGCTGAGCCGCGAAAATCTCTGTGTACCCCTTGCGACTGGACCTTCCACCCGCGAACAAGTCGCCAAAACTGACTCGCGAGCATGCGACTAGGGCATGCGATTGGATTGACCCGCGACTGAGTCACCAAAATAGGGCAAAATTGTTTTTGAAATTTTGACATTTTTGTAAAAATAAAATACTTTCCAAAAGCAGCTAAAACACTCAAAAAACTTTTTGTGTTTGATCAAACAACAATTGAGCATGTGAAAAACACATTAGTCAAGTACAATCACACAAATAAATATAGCATTCATTGAACATAGACTTGTGTGTTGTGTGTGGATATCAAAAATGAGATAGTCCTTAGTCCAATGTGAAGCTTCAATGATCAATTCAATCAAGGCATACACAACTAGCACTAGATAATATGACTTATCTCAATTATAGAAACATACATATATGACCTCCCACATAAACTAGATTACAATTCTTTGAAGCTTTTCATTTGGCTCCATATACATCATATCATTTGCACTTTTTGAATAAAAATCTCATTGTGAGATTGATGCCTGAAATTTTTGATATTTCAATTGATTAGTTAGCCTTTGGCTTTTTGGGCATCATACATTTATTTTTGGTCGCTTTCCCTTTTTCCTAGTCAAATACTAGTATGTGCGACAAACTTTTGCAGCTCAATATCTCTTTTCATTTGGAGATTTACATTTGGTGAGCTCTTTTAAGCAAAAAAAATAAATAGTGGGAAGATATATAGGCATGAGTCTATGCATGTCTCAAGATCAACAAAATCATTCACTAATCAT
The DNA here is from genome assembly GCA_023621385.1 of Quercus gilva. Classification (NCBI taxonomy): domain Eukaryota; kingdom Viridiplantae; phylum Streptophyta; class Magnoliopsida; order Fagales; family Fagaceae; genus Quercus; species Quercus gilva. The sequence goes on from CM042475.1 coordinate 51,475,811, forward strand.
TCATGACAATGTTGAATATCTATTTACAACAATCACATAGATTTCAAAATTTCTCCCACAATGATATGTGTGTATAGGAAACAAGCTAAGCTCGTAGATGCACAAAGCCATTAGTACAAAGGTACAAGGCAAAACATGCTTTGAGACAAAACTCAACAAAGTCGATCAAACTTTTTGGATTTGCTACTTTTTTTTTTTTTTTTTTTGTATTTTTGGATTTTTGACACAAAAAAAGTAAAGGTTGATCAAAACAAAACAGCAATCTAAAAGACATTTTAAACAAAAACTCACAAACAAAATTTTAAACTCAAACTCACAAGAAGCAAACAACCAAGCAAATACACAAAATATGGGAAGTATTAATGCATGGATATGTTGTAATGCTTATGCATGAGTACCCTTCGTCACCCACATGTCACGTATGTTTGGGGTGATATCCTTGATGGATTGGGTACGAGAGTTAGGACTTTCAAACTTTCGTGTGAAGCTTTCTAGGCAATTAGTGAAGGCACCGATCATCTTCATTACGTCCATCATTCCGGGATCACTGTTTTGACTTCTTGGTTGCTCACCACTCCAAGACCTCTTGTCATTTCTTCTTCCTCGTGACCGAGGAGCGCTTGTATTGTTCAATGCTCTCAACTTCTGGCAGTTGGGTCTGGTATGTCATTGCAATCCGCAATAGTGACAAACATAATTCGTTCTAAGGCCTCATTGTGGTCTTGGAAGAGATCTTTCTCTAGCTTTAATTTTGGCTTCTGATTGATTACGGGACTTATTCAACACCCATTGATCAGCCATCTTCGTCTTCTTCTCAACCTTAAATTTCTCAAGATTGGGCTCTTCTACAATCGTCTCTTTGGCCTTTACAAATTTCACTTCTTTGGTAACGTTGGCCGATGAGCTACTCCCTCCGGTTAAACCCAAACCGGACTTATTTGAGAAATGTTTTTGAGATGAAATAACATCTTCCAGCTTCTTGGATGAGACCCTTTCTATCTTGGCTTGTGCTTGCACCACCTCTTACTCAAGAAATCTTACTTTGGTATAAGCTTCCAATAGCTCACCATTTAGGGTCTCAATCTCACACTTTGCCTCCTTATATTTGACCAGGAGACTTCTGTAGTCTTCTTCAACTTTCATCATTTTCTTCACAGCTGCCTTTGTTACCCTTGCATACTCTCCCGACTTTTCAAGAAGTAGGGTGTAATTCTCTTGAAGACTAGTTGTATTTTTATCATCTTCAGCATCTGATTCCTCAACAATCCCTAAGGATTCATCATCGTTGTGTTCTCCAAGTTCTTGTACAAGTTGATTCAGGTCCTTCGAGGACTCAATATGCTCAATAGCCATAAATGTGGAGTAGTTTCCTTCTCCCTCACAACTGTCCTCAGAGTCAGAATTTGATGAGTCCGAGTCACTTAAAGTAGTAGCATAGACCTTGCCCTTCGACTTCAAATAGTTGGGACATTCCTTTTTGAAGTGTCCATGTCCATTACATTCGAAGCACGTAATTCCCTATGAAGATTGGGAATCTCTACCCTCTTTTCTTCTAAAATCTTTCTTCTCATTTCTGAAACTTTGAAATTTTCCTTTTTCATCAGATTTTCCACCGTTTTTCAATTTCAGGAACTTCCGTAAATTCTTCACAAGATATGGCACATCTTTATCTACTGTATTCTCATCTGTAGAGTCATGAGATACTACTCTCTCATCAATTGTTTTAAGAGCAAGGGATTTGCTCTTCTTCTGTGTGGGCAGCGACAATTCATATGTCTGCAGGGAACCAACCAGCTCTTGAACCTTAATGTCGTCAAGATCCTTGCTCTCTTCAATGGCTGTTACTTTGGCACGGAAACTTTCTGGCAGTGACCGAAGAATCTTCCTTACTATTCTTGAATCCTCTGTCTTTTCCCCAAAATTGAATTTTCCAACAACCAGTTCGTTCAACTTACTATAAAACGAATCAAAAGATTCATCCTCACTCATCTTTAGCTCCTCAAAGCGAGTGGTCAACATCTGTAGTTTGGTGTCGTTCACTTTCTTAGTCCTTTCATAGGTTGTCTCCAGAATCTCCTATGCTTCCTTAGCAATAGTAATATGTAAAATCCGGTGAAATTCTTCTGGAGAGACACCACAGAAGATAGCATTCAATGCTTTGCTATTTGCATTGGCCGCCGCAAGTGCAGCCTTATCCTAAGTAGACTTGGCAGCCTCCAGCCGTGTCCAACCCACTTCAACTGCATCCCACACAGCATCATTGATAGAGCAAAGAAATGCCCTCATTTGGACCTTCTAAAAAGCATAATTATTACCATAAAAAAATGGTGGTACATTAAGAGATTGAGACTTTTCCATCTCAAAGGGGGTCAGGGATCACATTTAGGTATTTAAACCACAACAAGTGTACCCGCTCTGATACCAATTGAATGTTCAAAATGGGTATGAAACATCTTTGAACGTTTAGATCCCAAATTACAAATTATCAATTCAAGCTTATTATCAAACAATTAATGTTCGAAACATGAACATAAGCCAAACACAGAATTGATAAATAATCTAAACCAAATATAAACACATTCACAGCAGTAAATAAATGGCAAAGATAAAGGGAAGGAAGATGCAAACACACGGATAACACACAATGTGTTATCGAAGAGGAAACCGAAGCCCTCGGCGTAAAACCTTTCCGCCATCCTCCAAACAGTAAATAATCCACTAAAGAATGTAGTTGAGATACATGAACAGCAGAAGATACTCCAAGCCTAATCTACCCAGTGTACCTAAGCCCTCCAAGCTTTTTGCTCCAACGAGGTTGCGCTGAACCTATTTCTTCTTTAGCTTACCGGATTCCACTATCAACCATAGCATCAACCAATAAACATTGGTTCTGTAAGGTTGAATTTAATCAACTATCTTGTTGACTTTATTCCGTGCCAATTTGCTTATAATTTAAGCACTTAGTAACCCTGTATTTAGGTGAGATCATTGTAAGGGTAGTGTGTGAGAAGATGTGAAGAAAAACTCAAGTATGTGCAAGATGGCAGAGTTTCGCAGCTAGGACTCGCGATTGACTCGCGATTGGCAAGCCGCCAAATGCAGGCACGTGAGATGCATACAGGGGAGCTGAAGGGTCACGCCAGCTATCGCACTATAGGACAAAAGTCTTAGGCTAGCCAGGCCGTTATTTCATGGCTTGAACTCGCGACTCAGACCAGTCAAAAGGCCAAGCCGCCAATCAGCCCTATTTGGCAAAATCTGACTCTTCGCATTCCTTTCTCACCCTACTATATATAGACTCTTAAACCCACCAAATGTAGAGAGCTTCCAGAGAGAATTTTGTGAGAGAAACCCTAGAAAAAAACAAGATTGCCTCATCTCCAATCTTTACCTTAGAGACTCTACAAATTCCTCTTCTCTCTTTCTCTCCATTGTCATACCATTGAGAGGCCTTTTACCAAATCCTTATCTCACCACACCCACGTCTGTGAGAAGGTTTATTTGGTACTGTTGGGAAGCAGTTAGGAAGGAACCAATTTACATAGGTTGATGCTATGGTCTAGTAGCGGAATCTGGGAAGCTAAAGAAGAAATAGGTTCGGCATAACCTCATTGGAGCAAGAAGCTTGGAGGGTTTAGGTACTTGGGTAGATTAGGCTTAGAGGGTTTTCTGCTGTTCATGTATCCCAACTACATTCTTTAGTGAATTATTCACCGCTTAGAGGGCGGCGGAGAGGTTTTATGCAAAGGGCTTCGGTTTCCTCTTCGATAACACATCGTGTGTTGTCCGTGTATTTGCATCCTCCTTTCCTTTATCTTTGCCTCATATTTACTGCTGTGGATATGTTTATATTTGGTTTAGATTGTTTATCAATTCTGTGTTTGGCTTATGTTCATATTCCGCACATATATTGTTTGATAATAAGCTTGAATTGATAATTTGTTAATTGGGGTCTAAACGTTCAAGGGTGTTTCATACCCTTTTTGAACATTCAGGTTCCTTCCTAATTGCTTCCCAAAGCACCAAATAAACATTCTCACGGATATGGGTATGGTGAGAAAATGATTTGGTCAAGAACCTCTCAAGGATGTGTCAATGGAGAGGAAGAGAGTAGAAGAATTTGAAGAGTCTCTAAGGTAAAAATTGTGGATGAATTAATCTTGTTTTTCTCTAGGGTTTCTCTCACAAAATTCTCTCTGGAAGCTCTATACATTTGGTAGGTATAATGGTCTATATATAATGGTGTGTGTTTGGATTGCAAATAGTCAGTTTTTCCCAAACAGGGCTGGTTGGCGGCTTGGCCTCGTGACTAGTCTGAGTCGCGAGTTAACTGCCTAGCCAGCCTGGGACTTTTGTCCTGTAGTGCACCAACTGGCATAACGTTTCAGCTTCCCGCATGCTTGACACGTGACTCTCATCTGGCAGCTTGCACCCACAAGCCACCCACGAGTTCCAGTCGCGAGTCCCTGCTTTTTTGCACATTGAGGAACATTTCTTCACACTTTCTCACACACTACCCTTACAATAATCCCACATAAATACTGGGTTACTAAATGCTAAAATACAAGTAAATTTGACACAAAATAAAGTCAACAAGATGGTTGATTAAATTCAACCTTACAAAAAGTTCTTTTGAACCAATCAAGGAGTGCAAGCTTTGGTTATACCCACAAAAGTTTACCTTCGGGGTGACAATTGGAAAGTTGATAGGGTTTTTGGTAAGCAATAGAGGCATAAAAGGGGACCCAATATAGATCAATGCCATTAGGTAAATGCTCATGCCTTATAATAAGAAGAAGATAAAGGGCTTTCTTTGGGAGGTTATAGTACATAAGTCGTTTCATAGCTAATTAAGCTTACCTTCACCTGTCCATTTTCCATGTATTGATAAAGGAGAACCTAAGGTGTGGAATAAAGATCGGTAAAAAGCTTTCAACACAATTAAAGAATACCTCCTGAACCCATCGACCCATATCCTACCCAAATCTAGAATACCTTTGTTTTTGTACCTATTAGTCATTGACGATGCTCTAGGAAGTATGTAGGCTCCGGAGGAAAAGGAATGATATGTAAGGGCCATCTAATACCCAAACAAGAAGCTGAACAATTACGAAACAAGGTACACGACAATAAAAGAAAGGTTTATAATAGAGCAATTTTCCTAACTCCTGATAGACACTTATTAGGAATGAAATGAGTGGTTCTTGTATGAAGACCCGCTCTTTGCAAAGTAAGAAAATACATGGAAAATGTATTTTGATGGGGTAGTTAACCATATGGCAATAGGATTGGGATTTTGCATGTAGTGCTCGATGGGTCACACATATCAATCCCAGTGAAGCTGAATTTTGATGTCATTAACAAAGTGGCTAACTATGAAGCTGTTATCGCTAGGTTGAGGTTTATAGGGATATTTCTCCAGTCATCTTGTAACTGTAGAAGTTGTGGAAAACTAAGAAGGCGCATCTCAAGCCATATTAGCAATACCAAGAGGAATTGTCAAAGAAGTTTGAGAAACCCATATTTTTAAATCATTTTAATGTGATCTAATGGTGTAATAGGAAATAACTTGAATCATCAAAAATTGAAGCTATATTTCAACATACAATTAAAAATAATCCAGATGTTTAAATCTGGGTAATAAAACCTACAAATAAAAGCTAATTCTCTATTTCAAGGTAAATAAAAGTTGTGAACTATATGATGAAACTATTGCACATGAGTGAAGTGCGAAGAACAATTCACCCAATTTTAAAATCCAATTCTAAAACAGTCATAATTTCATTTTATCCATAATTCACAAGGGCCTTAAATTCCCAAATCGACAGAAGATGCCACTCAGATTCTAACTATAAAGCAATTGCATTAATGCCCTCAGCAATCAGCATGCCCTATGATCCTTCATTGTAAAATCGTTTTCATTTGAATTAGAGAAACACAAGAATCAGACTGAATCATCAAAGATCCAGGAATCTTGATGATTGAAACGTAGCTTTCTTAGCATCTGTCAACCCTGCTTCTCTATGTACCTTATGCAAATTGTCATACATAAAAAACTACATTCTATATCTATTATCCAAAATGTTGTCAACTCAACTAAAAAAATTGAACTCCCAAAAAAAATATTATTACATAGGGAGATTATCTTGACATTGTAAATTATTTATTTAAAATAAAAGCATGATAACTTCTAGGTTAATCCATATCATGATATCAATTTTGGGGATTAATTTCTCCAATCAAAATAGATTTGACACTGAAATATGCAACAATATAAATTTAAGAAGTACAATAACTTTAAAAAAAAATCCCATGTAGCAAGTCTTGTTACTGCATCGATGCAGACATTATTTCTTTAATTGATTCTGCAACGTAACATATTAAAAGAGAAAGGCTTGTTATCTTTGTATTACTCCTAAGAATGTTGTGCTAGATAACTAATAAAATCATTATCTGTACGTTTTTTTAGACCCCTTAACATAAGTTGTTTAACCTAGTTATTTAGCCAAGTGATTACTTAGATAAATTATTCAATTTTAGGTTAACACAATAAAATCAAATCATGTAAATAATGCGGAAAAATAAAGAAACTAACAATATAATAACTCAGGAAAACCTAACTGGTAAAAAATCTGGGGAGGATTTAACTTAACTATACTCAAGGTAAAAACAGATTCACTATGAAAGAGTTGAAGTTTGTACAATAGAACTTAGACCACTAACATCCTATTGCTATCTCAAGTAGAAAACTTACTACCACGACCACGTGACAACTCTGAGTCCACGGACTACTTCTTTCTTTGATCCACTGCAACCACAAGTTCTCTTACTTGTGACTTTGAGACTCCATTCAAAGGTTTTAGATCTTCTTTAAAGTTCTTTATGTAGCAACTTAAGAGATCATCAAATTCTTGACCTGACTCTTGATCTTGGCAACTTTATGCGTGTGTATGAAGGTAAATACCTCTAGATCTCACAGAAGATTCAACACATAACACTCAAAAAGACTTCTAAAACGTAGCTATGGTTTTTACTTTTATACTTGGAGTGAAAGACAAAACCCTACACGACAAACGGGCTTGGGCTGAATTGGAATTTCTGTAGAAAAATAAATTTGCACGTGTTTCGATCAATTGAGTTTAATTTTCGATCGATCGAGCCTTGCAGATTTTGCCCAATAATTTCTGCAATCACTCGATTCCAATTTTATAACTAAACACACTTTGAGCAGCCTAAACCTAGACTCTATGTTTTGATCATGGTTTGCCAACATATTACAAATTGAAGTTCTAATACATTAGTTCCTAAAGTCTCAGAACCTAACAAACTCCTTTTTTGGCAATCCATGACAAAACACATCACAAAAATAAAACGCTCAAAGTAAAACAGCCCATTCAATTAAAAAGCCCTAATCACAATTCAACCTAAACCATTATCTATCAGTTGCTAAATAGACAGTAGCCACGACTGAATTAACCTATAAATTCCTGAAACATTCAACAAACACATAAATGCATGTGTGGAAAATACAAGTAAAACAACTTAAACTTCTTGATTTCACAAAACATAAAATAAAAGACATATACCATGACTAACCTCGTAATATAAATCAATAATCAATGTACCATATGTGAAACAAGAAACAATAGACAAAAATATAAAAACACAGAAACATAATGCCTCCCCCTAACATATACAACCCATATAAAAAGACAACCCATATAAAAAGAAATACATCAAAGCATCAAAGCCACAAAAATACATCAAATGAGCTCCTAGATACAATCTACAAACTCCAATCTCCAAATGAGCTCCTAGATACAGTTTACAAACTCCAATCTCCCCCTATCTCCATATATATGTACTCCCCCTTTTTGTGACAAATTGCCAAAGGGCAATCATGACTTGTCAAAGGGTGGAGCCGGTGGAGTAGAACCTCTAGCACCCACCAAATCTGCTCGTAAAGCTTAAAGCTTAGTGAGAACATCCAATAGAGGTTGTCCATGCACCACCTAAATGGTCATAACAGTATCCAGCATGGCATGCAAGGAAGAGTCACTCGATGTAGATGGTGGAGGATCCACAACAGCTGTATGGTCTACATATGTCTCAGCAAAAGGGTCACCAGATGGAGGAGGCCTAGATGCATCACGTGTAGAAGACTCGACTCTAGGGTGATTAGAGCTAGCTTTTAATTGAGTTGCTCTTTGCCTAAGAAAGGTGGCACCTATAGGAGCTATGATATGTACGGGCTTAAATGTGGGAAAGTTCTCTAAACCTAAGTCCAAAAGAATCCTATGAATAAAAATAAAAAAGAATAAACCATGGGATTTGGCACTACTCTTATGAACCTCAACAAGTGAGCAAATGAAAAGGGTGGGAAAACTCAAGAAATCCTAAAAAACAGATAATTGAGCTCAGTAAGCTCAATAAGTTCATGAGAAGTGACATGAGGATCAGTACCCCAACTAATGGAAGTACCAGTGATGAGAGACATGATGTAATCAAGGTGAGGGGTCTTAGTGTAAGGGTACACGGGCTGCCATACCAAAGGCACACCAAGAACAGAGGCCAATATAGCAAGAGTAATGACATACTCTTCACCCTTATCCAACTCTTCATAAAATGAATGTTGGAATTATCGGAGTGGACAGAGAGGTTTGAATAGAACTCTCTAATCAATGTAGCCAAAGGAGGATGCTTTACCTCTAAGAGTGGTAACCAACCCCTACGCTCAAAATTCCTACATATCTCAGGATCAAGCTCATCTAAAATGACCTTACACTCAGCCCAAACCGATCTAAAAATATTAAGCTTCTAATAGGTTTCTTGGTTTTTCAAGGTTCTAAACCTATCACTCTGGAACACAGGAGTAGAAGGGATGGTGGTTTTCTTGGCTCTAGTCTTCCTAATCATGATGCTGAGGGTTTAAAGGAAAGGAAAACAAAAACAAAGAAAAGAACCAAGGGCAGACTGCATTAGAGAGGGTTAAAGCACAAAAATATCAAAATATAACAATCTATATGATGCATGAAATGAATGCACATATGATGCATGCTCTAATGCATTGAAATTTGTTCAATTTTACTTTATAAACCATCAATTGGCTTGAACATAGAGTTTTAGTCCAAAAACCCCAAATTTTGAAAAACCCAATTTCAAAAATTAAACCAAATTGATCAATTAACCATTATACTAGTTAGGAAACATCATACAATGAATTAATTTATCAATATCACAAGTCAATTTCATCAAATCAAACCCAATTGAACAAAATCCCCAATTTCACAAAGTTCCAAGCTAGAAAGAATTCACATTGACAGAATTAAAAATTTCTTTTTTATTCGTTGTAGCTTATAGCTTTCTTAAACTTTCATGATGCAGTAATTTGAATTATTATAATGTATGCATTTATTAAATTTGAATTTGGCAATCAATACTCTACAATTTAATTCTAATATAGATATTATTTAGATTGATTAGTGTTAGGATATGAGCATTTTCTAGGTGAAATGGGTTATCCAGTTTTAATTTTGCTCATCTTTGCTTTCTAAATTACAAATGTTAAATTATCAAGTTTGAATTGGTACTAATTTCTCTCTAAGGGTATTGACTAACTTTGACTAACCCTATGATTTTATGTAGCACTTTAAAAACTTGAATAATTTTACACAAAGTATCGCCAAAGTACAGACCTTTGATTTCATAGTGCTTTGGAAAATTGTAGTATTATGCAACATCCTAATTTGCTTATTTAGGGGTCATTTTTCTTATTTTACAGTTTTACTTGGCACTCTGTTTTTTTTTAAAGGTCAAAAGTGGTCCTCAAATGCATAGATAGTGTTGATACTATAGTATTAAAATGGGACAAACATTTTGTGCAATGATTGCATAAGTCATGGGGCCTTGACAGAGTGATCCTCTCTTCTTTAAGATTTTTTTTTTCTTTTTTTAATGCATATTTTTTAAATTATAACTTGGTGTTGTTTGATTATAATTTTTATGAAATTTCAGAAAAATAAATTTTGTGCATTGATTGCTAAGGCACATGTCATTTTCTACCAAAAAATCTTATTTCATATCAAATTATCAAGTCTGAATTGGTAGGAAATTTGACATACGTATTAAGAATATAAAGAACATGCAATCTAGTGGTTACATGTTCTTTCGCGTTGCAAGCTATTCTTCTCTCTTCCGTTTAGATTCTCCTTCTCATGCTCTTTCAGCCTTCAACTGCAACAAAAGCCAGCCTTCTCTGTAAAAGAAGTCCAAACCCAGGTAAGAATTCCAATTTGCTCTTCAATTGAAAATCTACCTACCTAGTTATTACTTCCTATGTACTGTTCTCTCTCCACTTCAATTGTTCATGGAATTTTGTTTGTGGTTATGGGTGATCAACTTTGGTGTTTTGGGTTGCTATGGCTGAATGGTTGGCCTTTGGTTTGTCGGCATTTAAAGGTTTTTTTTTTTTTTTTTTTTTTTCCTTCAGGTTTTGGTTATTTAAGGTGGAAAATTTATTTTTCCATCTCAGTTTTGAAGCAAAATTGGGGTTTTGATAGTTTGGGTTGTTGTCTTTGACTCAATTAATGAAATATCCACTGTTGTATGGGAGATATATGTATTTAGGTTCCTTTCTACTTTGAAGGCCTTGATTTTGAAATTTTGAATTAGATTTTATTATTGATGATAATGTGTGGTCCGTGATAAAAAAAGGGAAAAAAATTACACACACACACACATTAATATCTGATGAATGTCAACTTTGGTGTTAGTTTGCATCTTGGTTTTTTACAGAAAGGCCATCAATTTTGGTTTGTTTACTTTCAACTGCTTAGAATGGTCCTCAGCCACATGGTAAGGTTGTTTTTGCTCACTTGGTAGGGATGTAAACCTATTTGCTGCTTTACGTATAGAAGATGCTTGAGAAAAAGCCAAGCCCAAAGTAGTAGTAGAAGTAGTCGAATTGTTAACATGTTGTAACTACTTTTCGAACATGAATTATTCATTACAATGGAGAGTTCACTTTTTGAATTTTTACAATTATATAGTTCATGTAAAATTGGAAAGCTTTTTTCATATGTATAGACTATACTTTCATAAGAATTTTGCCTGTGCATTGCACGGCTTAACGACTATTATTTCTTTGTTGATTAGTTATTTGCTAATAGTACCCTAGAAAAGGAGGGGGAAAGGTTTTTTTTTTTTTTTTTTTTTTTTTTTTTTTTTTTTTTTTTTTTTTTCAATGTGAGGCCTGCCAAAATAAGCTCAAAAAGCTGGGTGTTTTAGGCTTGCCAAACACACCTGTGCAAAAGTTTTATTCACTATATATGTAATTTAGCCATGACCGATAGATGTAACCATGCATGTTGAAGTTATAAGATAGTCATATTTAATTTGCTCACCTTTTCTTTTTATCAAGGAGGATTTGATATGATCTACAGTGGGAGAGACAGGATTGAAACTCCAGAGCAGTTGAGATTCTTTTTCCTTTTTATTTATTTATTTATTTTGTTTGGCTTATTTATTAACTTTCTACCAAGTTTCTATGCGCTAAGTCTAACTGATTGCAAATGGATATGATTTTCAGTTTAAGCAAGCTGAAGAAACAGCATTGAAGATTGATTTGGACAGGCATTAATATGTTGTTACTTATGCAGTGAGCCACATCAAGTGTAGTTTCTACTCATTATAATGTCTATCAATATTGTATGCTTTGTTTAAGGGCTCAAGTTGTGTTGCAAAGATGTTTGTACCATAAAATTGTTCATTTCTGTGCCTTTGTATTGATTAATAACAGCAACTAGATAAATGTGTGGCCTAGCAAAATGCCACATGTTGAAGTTATCATTTCTTTAAACTTTAAAGTTCACCTATTAAGGCCACATGGAGCAGTTGTAAGTTATTAAGTTCAAGGAGCAGTTTTAAGTTATTAATGGAAAGAGAATATGGACGCACTAATATAGGTGAGTGAGTAATGGGGATAATTTGTCATGGACAATGGGAATTAAATTGCGAGAACCATAATTGGGGCTAGGGTGTTTAGTGTCTTGATAAAGAATAAGTTTTTGTTTAATTTTTTGGTTATCTTATTTTCATTAGCAAGGAATAATATATTTTCGTGATAGATGAACAAACACCCTTTTCAATATTAATTGTTTAGTAACCAGTACCAATTAAGCATTATACTCAACTGCAAAAATTCAATTCCTTAATTAAAAGATTAGTGTTATTCTATAAAAATTCAATTCCTAATATATTTGAATTGTCATTGTAAATATGAGACTTTTTTTTTTCTTCGTTTGTTTGTGTTTGGATTTAATTTAAGTTTATGGGTTGTGTTTTTGTTAATTGTAATTTGATGGAAATTTAGACCCTTTAAACCAACTAGATTAACCTAGTTAATTAGCCAAGTGATTAACTTAGTCAATTTATGCAAATCTAGGTTATCACAATCACACAATCATATCAAGAATATATAAAGTAGTGGAAAATAAATAACACAAGATATGATGACTCAGGAAACCACATGGTAAAAACCTGTGGAGGATTTGACCTAGCTATCCTCAATTTAAACCTGAATCCACTATGAAAGAATTGAAGTTCATACAAAAGGACTTACAAGCTCCCTGCTTGACTTCCTAATGCTACCCACCAGTAGAACTTACTGACATGACCACGTGCAAGCTTCGAATCCACGGACTTCTTCTTTCTTGGATTCTTTAATCAGCTACAAGCTCCCCGCTTGTGTTTCTTTAAGCTCCAATGGCAGCAACTTTGTTGATCATCAAGATGTAGATAATATCTCTACCTTGAAAACCCTAAGTTTATGTGAAGGAAAGCTCCCCAAGGATCTCACAAGAGATTCACATAAACCATAAATATGAGCAACAAAGACTTAGAGATGTTTGGGTACAAAACCCTAAAAAATAAAAGGAGGCACAAAAGGCCTCTAATCTCTCTCTTCAAAAGTCTCAAAAATGTTCTAGGGTTTCCCTTATATATAGGAGTGTTTTACTTGAACCCCAAGACGTTTAAGTAAAGTTTGGGTTGAGTTGGAATTCTGTAGAAAACGCAATCTGGTCGACTTTCGATCGATTGAGTCTAATTTTTGATCAATCGAGCCAGGTCGAAAGTAACAAATACTTCTGCAGCCACTCGATTCCAACTTTACATAAAAGACACAACTTTGAGCAAGCCTAAACAAGACTAAACAATCTGTTTTGATCATGGTTTGCCAACAATACACATTAGAGTTTTAAATACATAAAATTCTAAGTCTTTAGAACCTAACATAATTTAAGTTTCATTGGTATTTTTTTATTTAGTAATTTAATGTTTCATATAAAAAATAGGAATTTTTGAGATTGGAATTCATTGTACAATCAAAGAGGAAGAAACAAAGAATTGTTTAAATTTTCGTATTCTACCATGAATAAGAATTAAAGTATCTCACGCATTGTGCGGGTTATATGTTAGTATATATAAAAGCAGAGACCTCATACGGAAAAGCATGAGGTTCTATCATGTTGCGCATTCCTTGAAGTTTTCTTTATTTAGGCTTCTAAATCAACAAAGTTTGCATTTATATCAAAGTATTAGTTCATTGAATTAACCATTAGAGTAAATGCATATATTAAGTATCTATATTTATGCATTAATTATTTATATTAAATGAATTTATATGATTATTTTTATAAACTCTATATAAGAGATAATTTTTAGTTTGAATAATAATAATAAATTTAGAATATGACATTCTTACTTATGTTTGTTGCTTTGACAACAATTAACACAAAAGTCATAAAAAAATAAATATTTGTGAATTCACCAAAATTAATCTTAATCCTTTAAATTTCCTAACTCCTTTCAATCACATGTGATATGTGTGTGTGTGTGTGTTTGTGAATTCACCAAAATTAATCTTAATCTTTTAAATTTCCTAACTCCTTTCAGTCACATGTGATATGTGAGTGTGTGTGTGTGTGTTAGAATAAATATATTTATTTTGCTATAGCATAATGAAATTTTAATATCATTTTTCTAAAATTTATACAAGAAATGATATTTTTTTTAATGTGAAAAACAATTGAAACACTTTATCATGCAACAATTGAAGTTCCAACAAAAATGGAGAAACATTAGTAACACACAATCAAGAATGTAAAAAAAAAAAAAAAAAAAATTGAACGATATATACATTTTTTAGTAGGCATGAAACACGCTTATCAATATTAACCACTATATCATGCAATCTTAGTATCTTTCTATTTTGTCTATAAAATAACTAAATATTACAATTTTTACAAGGAAATTTATTAAAAAAATTTTATACATCGTGTACATTTTTAGACCCCTCAAACACAACCAGATTAACCTAGTTATTTAGCAAAGTGATTAACTTAGGTAAATTATTTAGTTCTAGGTTAACACATATAAATCATATCATTGAACAGGGCGGAAAGTAAATAACACAATGATATGATAACCCAGGAAAACTAAATCGGTAAAAAACCTGGAGAGGATTTAACCTAGCTATCATCATGGTAAAACAGATCCACTATGAAAGAATTGAAGTATATACAATAGTGACTTACAGCACTAACATCCTATTACTACCTCGAGTAGGAAACTTACTACCATGACCACGTGACAGCTCCGAGTCAACGGACTACTTCTTTCTTGGATTCACAGCATCCACAAGTACTCCCACTTGTGTTTTCTTTAAGCTCTTTATGTAGCAACTAAAATGATCATCAAACTCTTGACATAATCTTCATTCTTGATAACCCTAAGTATATGTGAAGGCAAACACCTCGAGATCTCACAAGAGCTTCACATACAAAGTATAAACAACAACTACAAAATGTGGCTAGGGTTTTTCTTTTTATATTTAAGGCAAAACATAAAACCCTACATGTCATATGGGCTTGGGTTGAGTTGAAAAATTCTACAGAAAAACAATCTACACAAGTTTTGATTGATCGAGTTAATTCTTGATCAATCGAGCCAGGTAGATTTACACAGTAAATTCTGTAGTACACTCGATTCCAACTTTACACATAAACATACTTTGAGCAAGTCTATAACAAGACTAAACGTTTTGATCATGGTTTGCCAACATTACAAAATGAAGTTCTAATACATTTAAACCTAAAGTCTTCGAACCCAACAAACTCCCCCTTTGGCAATCCGTGACAAAACACAAAACAAACAAAATGCTCAAAGTTTACAAAAAACAGCCCATTGCTAAAACATTGCCCAACAAACACAAATTCAACCTAACTACTATCTATCAGTTGCAATTGTAGACAGTAGCACAACTGAATTAACCTGTATATTCCTGTAACACTTAACAAACACATAAACACATGTGTGAAAAATACAAGTAAAACAAAATAAATTCTTGATTTCACATAACATAAACTACAAGACATATATCACGAATAACCTCATAAATATAAATCAATAATTGTGAAACAAGAAACAAAAATATAAAACAAGATGTCTCCCCCTATCATATACAACTCATCAAAAAATGAAGACATCAAAATTAATACAACATGAGCCAAAATAAATAGAAGGTGAAGCACCTAGATACAATCTATAGCTCTAAAACAACAAAATCTCCCCCTAACTCCAACCATATGTAACACATTTTATATTAGCTAGCAGTGTTATATAACTTATTGACTAGTGAGAAAGATAGAACGTTAAACCTTCCATTGCCAATATATATCTTTGTTTAAGCCTAGTAATTTTCTAATTGCTGCACAAATCTAGAGATTGAACTAAACAAGAGACACAACTGTACTATATTTGACCCTCGTGAGTATAGTCTTCAATGAGTTGTTTAATTAGGCATTCCACTTACATGGTACAGATTTTGGATTATTGAAGATGTTACTGTGTTTTGAAAGAAAGAAAAGCATGGTGTTTTTTGTTATCATGGGGCCACAATCTACATTACCATATCTGATAAACATGCAAATGCATATATCTAATACATATGACACACAACATACTTTGTATTCAAACTTCTTACCATAGACATATTGGGAAACGATGGGCACAGTTGGGTTAACATCCTTCGCATTAACCTCACTTCAGCTTCAAGGGCATCATAACAAGTGCATTTCTCCTTCATTGCTTCTACTTGAGTAGACAACTCCATAACCCTTTGGTCGGTTGCAGTAGATGTTGGAGGTGGCGTACTGTCATCCATTGACCTTGCAAAGTTTCTCAATATAGTAAATTTGTTACCATGAAGCTTGACAAACAAAATGGGCTCAAATTAAAATCTATAAAAATATGAACTTGGTGCTGAGCCAATCTGATGCATAAAGTCAAGGTCCTTTTTCTGACCTAGCCTGATTTCACCTTTGTCTGAGTATTTCATAATTGATCTAGGACAGACTTGGAAAGGTCAGGACTTTAAGAAATTTAACGGAGAAAGCTGATAATAGGAACTGGGAGTCTGGGAGGTTCAGGCCACTGTCCATCATAAGTATAATAAAACATTAAGAAATTCATATTTTTTTGAACTTTGTTATTGTCCATAAACATCAATGGTGCAACAGATATTAAATCATAAATGCAATTTCTCTCCATGGCTGTGGGGAAGAAAGCAGCATTTGTTACAAACTTACAATAGAGTGAGGTACCCGAGTATGGCTTTGATTCAAATATCAAAAAAGTTACATTGTAACCATTTACAAGACAAATGCATCCATTGCTTACAAGTACTCCACAATAAATGGTGGCACCCATGTCATTTGACCACTTAATTTTCCCCATCTTGGTATAACGTAGGACAGAACGTGGGGATTTTGTGTTTCACTATCTCAAGGATGCAGTACAAATTTCAAAACCCTATCAAGTTTTTTAAGTATTTGAAATGTCTTTATATTTGGAGTGGAAGATTTCAATTTTCAAACAAAAATTTGAGATTGAGTTTCATTCATTTGATGGGGTTTGATGTGGAACATAATGTAGGCATCAATTTTTATCACTTATTAATTTTCGATATTTTATGTAATTTTTGGATTAGGTGATTTATGATTTTATTTCCTCGATTTTAGGTGTTTTTAGCATGGTTTTGAAACCCGGACTGGACCGTACGGTCCGACCGGAAAACCTCGAACCGCTCATTTTTGCGGTTCTTTTAGCATCAAGAACCGTTCTGTGTGAGAAAAGCAGGGACCCGTGAGAACCGCGGTCGGACCTCACGGTTCTGAGAACCGTGATCCGACTGCTTTTCACGGTTCCCTCCTTCCCTTTGAATCTAAACATTAAAAAAAAAAAAAAAAAAAAAAAAAAGAAACAACACACACACACAGAGAAAAACAAGCTTCAAATTCTACTCCCTCCAGAAAACAGATATCAATCGTAAAAGAATTTGAAAAGCAAAAAACAGAAAAAAGAAAAAAAAAAAAAAAGAAAAGAGAGGAGAAATCGCTAAAAAAGAAAAGAAAAAAAAAGCAGCCACATTACCAGTGTGGATCATGACAACACTTTGCCTTGATAGATCGATTTTCATTTTTTCCTTTTATTTCTTTCAGCTTCTTAAAGCCGATTTTACTTCTCTCTACTCCTTTGTTTTTCTTTCTCTGGGCTACTTTTATGTTTCTGAGTCTGACTTCTCTCTCTATCCCTTTAGTTTCATTTGCTTCAAAGAATTGGGTTGCCTTTTAGCTTTTAGGCTTGTGATGGACAGCCAGCCACGTGTGTCTTGGGATTCCAATTTAAGAATTTACTTTTCATTTTTTTTTTTGGTTAAACTTTTCAGCTTTTCAATGCTATAACTAAGTCCCCCTTTAATATTTTTGGTGAGTTTTTAGATCTCCGGACCGTGAGAACTGGGAAGAGTTGGGCTTGACATTAAAATTATGTAAACGGGCTTGACTAGTAGGTGGGGCTCAAGGCTCAAGACTTATGTAAATGGGCTTGACATTGAGGTTCAAGGTTTTGGGCTTGATAACCTCATAATTAAGTCTAATTATTAATATTATGTAAATGGGCTTGGCATTAATAAATTATTAGATATTAACTAAAATATAGATTTATAGTTTTAACTTTTAATCGGAATATTTTAGTTAATTTTTTTTATTTGTACCAAATTAATATATTTATTTATATTTAAAATAATTATTAAATTAATTATGACGTCATCACGGTTCGACCCCGGTTCAACCTCGGTTTGACCTCAAAAACCTTGAACCTCTTCCCTTTACGGTTCAATGAACGGTCTGGGTCTGAAAACCTTAGTTTTTAGTCAAAGTAGTCTTATTATGTTAATGTATTCATTAGAATTTGTTTATGATTTTTTTTTTTAATTAGAAAATAAATTTTCTTGGAGCCCTTAAATAGGTTGATAATCTTTATAAATGAAAATGGATAGTTTGCTTTCAATAAAATTAACTTTTCTTTAGGATGCCATATTAGTGAAAAACAATCTTCTTCTTCAGGAGACTGTACTTTTTTATAAAGGAAATTTGAAGTTTGAACTATGCGATTTCATTTTCTGGAATAGATTGATTTTAAATTTGGCTTGTGTTAACGGTCATCGTTTTACAATTTTTTGTCTTCTTTTGTAACTTTTTGTAGTTTTATATTATTTTTTACACATTTTTACAACTTTTTGCAGCTTTTTGAATGAAAAGTACATTCTTAACCAGCACCACACCGGTGTTGGTTAACATTTGCCTTTAATTTTTACTTGGGACTCTGAGTGTCAGCAATTCTTTATTGTTTAGGCCTTGAGGGCGACATTTATGTCTTTGATGGTTTGATACTTTTGTAGTAATCTCAATGTATGACAAGCATTTCATTTAAGAATATACAACTTTTGTAATAGTCTTTGTTTGGGATTCACTTATTTTGCTGAAAGTGAAAACTTTTTGCTGAAAATATTGTAAATAAAGGTAGAAGTTAGATGAAATAGTACAGTGAGACTCATTAATAGTACCAAAAAGTGTAATGAAGCCTATGAATAGTAGCAAAAATAAGCTGAATAGAAAAATAAGTTGGCTTTTTAAGTTATCATATGATTATTGATGTAAACTATTTCTGTCCAGTTGTGTTCTAGAGGTCAGACCAGGCTTTGTGTCTTGAGAGGATATAATTAATTTTTATTTAATGTTTTTCTCTTGCAATGAAACAAGATTAACAACTTGCTTTATCTACTTATTATAAAAACATAACACGACCCCACTTGGATTTACTAGCATAAACTAATACGTTAATGTAGAGTGTCATGTGCTGCTTATTAAGTTATCAAGCTAGTTTTAGATCAGCTTGAGCAGCTTGGTCTTACCTAAAAATATGTTTTCTTCCACGCATCAAATAAGGACTTTAAAGTTTAAACATCTTTTGAATTAACATCTACAAACATGGGAACCACATATAGACCTGTCGCCTCTTAGGTTGTGGCCATGACCCTAACTCTTGAGCGGCTGATAAGAAGTAGTCTTAACCACTTGTGACAACAAGACACCATTGGTTTATTGATGCAAAATGGCAATGAATTCAGTATTATAAATTCATGATGGCTCAAACTATATGAGTCCAGTACTTTTTTTAATAATTTGATAGTTGGAGTAGAGGATATTTGAATCTTGAATGTTTTTGTCAGATACATTTGGAAATACAAATTAAATTACAAAGTTCTTAGCATATGAAACAAGTTCTTTTAATATAATTTCAAGTTGTCAACTTCTATACATCATTCTCTAGAAGAAAAGAGAAAAAATAAAAATTTTCACAGGCAGGTTGCCCTGTGTTAAATAGATTAAGGAATTAGGAATCCGATCCATATCCTACTAATAGCTTTGAAAAAACAGTAAAATTCCAAGAGTAGTTAGCTAGTTTGTAATCTATTCCAGGAGAGAGAATTCAGTAAAGATCAGAATTGAAAATCTGCAATCTTTGGCATATTCTCAATCAAAAGTCAAAATTGCATTCAATACTATGACTAAACTTTAATATCCTGGCAATAATTTACATGTAAGATTCACATTATTGGATCAAATTCTAAGGATGTTAAAATGTTAATGATTTAAGATTTCAAGTTGACTTTCCCTTGAAAACAGCTACTACCTCATGCACCACGAGTTATCTTTTATTATCTATTGATACAAATCATCATTAGAGTATCACATCAGTGGATGCAAATTTTTCTTCTATTTTGCACAAAAAAATTTAATTTTTCTATTTTACAAACTCATTTTTACAAAACACATAAATGAACTATTTTACATATTTTTTTATTTAAATAATATTTTTCTCATATTTTTTTATTATTCACATCTACCCCCATGGCCCCACCAACTTTAACTCACATGCCAAAGTACATCCAGTGGCGGAGCTAGGAATTTAGGTCAGGAGGGGCAAGATTAAAAGTAAAAAAAAATGAATCTACAAAAATTTATCAATATTAATAACAAAATAAATAAACAACTATATGCTAATGTAATTACCATATAGAATCTAACATAAGATCATAGTTTTAAAAAACCGATACGATAAAAGAATCCAAAAAAGACTCGTGAAGATATTTTTTTAACAAATCTAGTGGAGCACTTGTGGCAATAATATAATGACTTGTAGAATCATCTAATGTTAATATGAAGTGCCACGTTCCCAACATTTGTACAATACTTTCACAACAAATCACTTGTAATAAGTTGTTATTGATTTTAATTTGAACACACCACTTAAATTATTTTTTTTCACTAGTATTTTTTTAACAAATCTAGTTGAGCACTTATGGCAATAATATAAGGACTTGTAGAATCATCTAATGTTAATATGAAGTGTCACATTCTCAACATTTGTACAATACTTTCACAACAAATCATGTGTGGTAAGCTGTTATTGATTTTAATTTGAACACACCACTTAAATTATTTTTTTTCACTAATATTAGCCAGTTACAACCCTACACTTAAGATTTATTGTAAAAATATTATGAAAATATTGTGGTAGCATTTCTTAATTTTAATTTCTTATTCTTTATTTTATTTTTCCCTTGTCTCTTTTTTTTTCATCCACACATTTTTTAATAATTTTTCCTCTTTTTTTTCTCCTCCACATGCATTATTTCCCTTCTCTCTGTCTCTATCTTCACTTTTTACTTTTCTCCTCTACTAGACTACCACTTCATCCACTTCATATTCTAAAACATACCAATATACAATATTATATGTAAAAAATTTTGAAAGTTCAGGGGGGGCAGGTGCCCCCCCTCGCCCCCCCCCTCCCTCCGCCCCTGAGTACATCTGATCTCTCTCTCTCTTTCTTTTTCTTTTTCACTTTCCTCTTTTTTTTCTTTTCCTTCTCCTTCTTTCTTTTCCTCCATTTTTTCTTCTTCAGTGTCTTCGTCTTTCTTCTTCTTCTGCTAAAGCTGAAACAAGAAGCTAAAGAGAGAAAATTCTTGGTGGGTAAGCTTTTCTGCATTTTCTTCTTGTTCTTTTGCAATTTCGGTTTGATTATTTATATGGGTTTGATGATTTTTTTTTTTTTTTTTTTTTTTTTTGGAGAGGGTTTGATGAATTTGGGATCTTGATTTAGATCAAGTTTGAAGAATTTTATGATTTGTTGTTGGCTTTAAGAGAAGATAAAAGGATTAAGAGGGCAGAGGAAGAGAGAGATCGAACGAGAGAGGAGAGATAATCAGATGAGAGTTGACAGAGGAGAGAAAAAAAAATATAAAATAACAAATAGAAGAGCTACAGCAACTGTGCATGTATGCACGGTTACTGTAACAATTGTGCATAAATGTACAATTTTATACCTACTGATGTGGGGGTGTTTTTTGCTCAAATCGTGTAAAATTAGCCACTTTTTCCATTTTGCACATTTATGCGTCAATTGATGCAATTGCTCTTAGGATTGCGTATTTAGCTGAGCAATCTGATATATTTTTAGTAAATTTAGCTGATTAATTTTTAATTTAGCTAAGTAATCTGATCTATGCTTTTAGAAATTCAGATTTGTCAGAGTACTCAATTAGCTAATAAATCATGTCATGACTAGACTCCTAGACTTATCTTTTTTTTTTTTGCTAGGTGATTGCAGGGGCTAGAACCCCTGAGCATCAGGTCACTCGGGTACCTGGGTGCCAATAGGCTACTAAGGCCAATGGCGACTCCTAGACTTATCTACAACGCTGAATTGTGGGGAAAAAAAAAAATAATGTTTACATTATTAATGTCAATCAGTCTTCAAAATATTGTTCTGTTTACAAATATTTTTATACCATGGGCTGTTTTAATATTCTCTTTCAAAAATCAGATCCTTTACAAGTATAAATCATGCTAGGATGAAGTTGGGCCGGACACTAATGCTTCAGCGTTCAGAAGGCTCAAGATTGAAAATTTTCTATGAAATTTTAAAGAGGTTATGGGTTTTTGCATCCGTAATTCATTAAGTAGCCTATTGAATGATGAATTCTAAGATTTTTTTTTTCTTCTTCCTCCAAACCTATTCTAAAAATTGATTCCATGCATACTAATAAGTTAATCAATTTTCCTTCATCATTAATCAACCATATATAACCTGTCATATAAATAAAAAAAAGCATATATAAACTGCACGTTGATATAAATTTCAATGTGCCAACACCCAAAAGTTTTCACTACTATAGAGGTATCTTTTTTTATTTTTTATTTTTTTAAGAACGAAAACTTAGGTAAATATCTTCGGTACCCTTTTTTATAGAACTCATCATTGTTTTCGTAGTTGTTTAAATGTTTGAAAATGTTAAATGTAAATATGTGAATGTTTAAACACAAAATAAATGATTCTCAAAAAAAAAAAAAAAAAAAAAAAAACACACAAAAAAATTATTTATAAATTGTTGACATGGTACCAATTACATTTATTATATATCATGTCAATCTATAATTTATTTTTGTTTGTAAGAAAATAATTGATAGCAATTTTAATGATTTTACTAGAGAATATTTATAAATTGACATGATAATTAATATGACTAATGCCGTAGTAAAAAAACTTAATAGTCTTAGAGTATAAGACTTATGTACTAAAAATTACAAAAATACCCCTAAAACCCCCCAAAATATACAGTCCTTTTCTTTGTGATATGACATATTACTAAGCTTATTAATTCATACTAATAACATAATTAGTATGAATTAATAAGGTTAATAATATGCCATCACACAAAGAAAAGGACTGTATATTTTTATTTGGATATTTGGATTTTACTAGTGCAAATAAAATATACAATTATAAACAATATTTTACCAGTGCAAAGGCACCATAGTAGCAGTTCTCCAGCCCTCTAGAGAAGTATATTTTTAATTCTCAACTGGATCAGGACCCAATTCAGTTCATGTATGACCATGCATTGCCCCCCACTCCACCTTGACAACTGATCCTGCCTTAATATGCCAGCTTCCCTACCCTACATCAGTATCCATCAACTATACATGCCACCATGACAATTGATAAGGCTATGCATCCCTCTTCATCTCTCTACTATATTATTACTGTTTCCCATACACACATAAATATATATAATAAATAAATAAAACCCTACATAATGGTGTGAGATGTACTCCATGCACATGAGAAGTGGGGCATGTGTTACAAGTTAATTGATAGTAGAGCTTTCACATCACTTTAAAGTTTTTAAAAGAGTTATTTAGAAGAGAACCACTTTGCACTTTGAGGTGAGTCTGGATCTTCAGTTACAATGAGAGTAAGAACCAAGCACATTTGACAAAAAATTAAGAATTAAACATTCGGAACATTCTATAAAAGAGTAAGTGAAATGGTCCACTAACCATAAAGACGATCAACTTTCAGATTGAAAATCTAAATGGACCTGCTTATTTAGTGACAATGAGCATGTAATTATAAAACAATCAAATTTGTCACAAAAATTCAATTCATGACCATTCGATGTAATTTATTTTTCAGAACCAATCAATTCACAACCATTGATACAGTTGAAGTAAAATACTACAGAATATTCTTGAAAGAAAATAGAACTATCTTCAATCTTTGATATAAAAGGGATTTTTGGAGGCAGGGTAGGTCTTAGAATGAAAATCTCACTGAATAAAAAGTTGCAATGCATCATTAATTATGCTTTATGACTTTGTATTTCAAATAAACCGATGAAAAGATGTCAAACCAGAGGAATGGGAGAAATCAAATGGCCTCTTTCAAATTTAAGGACTGAAATGTTTGAACCCTTTCATATCTCATAGAACATTCAGCTTAAAGCAATATCAAAATCAAATGAACATATGTCTCTTTGGATCAAAACAATCATTCCTCTATCACTATCACTATCACAGACACAGAGAAATCAGATTCAAACACTGTAAAGTTGTAATTTACAACTATGTTTTTGTTGGCTTTTATTCCGTGCCAAATTTGATTGTAATTGAGTTCAATCGTTTAAAACCCTGTATTTGTTGTGGGACTTGTTGTAAGGGTTGTGTGTTAGAGAGAGTGTTTGAAGACTCAAGCATCTGAAGAACTGAAGATTCTCGCGGGTATCTCGCGACCTAGCATCCCGCGAAGTGACCCATGTGCCAGGCACATGCTGGAATGCGAAGAGTCAGGCCAGGTGGAGACAGTTGTGTCTCGCGAGTATCTCGCGGGTAAGGCCTTCCCGCGAGACACCCGCGAGACTAGCTGTTCTGCCAGCCTGTACTTTTTGAGTCACACCTTTTGCACCTCTCCTATATATACCATCATTACCCACAATTGTTGAGGAATGCTTCAGAGAGAGAAAACCCTAGCCAAACATATTGGTAATTAGAGATTGTCTTCCCCACCTTTCTCTATACATTTGCTTGTGGTATTTCCTCAACCCTTCCCTCTCCATTATCCATATCTTTGAGAGGTTGATAGCCCAAACACTTACCACACCTTGTGAGTGCTGTGTGACGTTTTGGTGCTGCTGGGAAGCATAGGAAGAAGCCTTGAATGGCAGATGCAACATGGAGCTTGTTGCGGGATCCGGATAACTAGGACAAGACACGGTTCCGAGAAGCCTTGTTGGAGTAGGAGCTTGGAGGGCTTAGGTACAGCGGGTAGACTAGGCTTGGAGGGTCTTTTGCTAACCCATGTATCCCAACTGATTGTCTAGTGGATCGATTTCCGCTTGGAGGGCGGCGGAGAGGTTTTTCGCCGAGTTCTTCGGTTTCCTCTTCGAGAACACGTCTCGGTGTTTTCTGTGTTTGCATCCTTCTTCCCTACTCTTGTTTAATTCCATTATACTGCTGTGTTGCTTAGTTTATGGATTAGAGTAGCTTACTTGTTCATACGCTCGCCTTTACACTATTCCGCACTTTGTATTAAAGTTGTGTAAAATCTATCGAGCCGTAATTTTATTTGGGGGTCTAAACAGCTCTTGTGTTTTTCAACACATTTTCGAGCTTTCAAACACATTCCAATTCCCACATTTACTAGAAAGACCAACAACAATTGAATCAAATTTAGTGGGAATTCTGGCATTTTGCCCTTATTTTTTTAAAAATTTAGCAATATGTCCCTATTTTGAAATTATTTAGATCTATGCCCCTGTTTTGAAACTCGATTTTAATAAAATCGAGTTTCAATCAAAAAACTTGATTAGTAGAAAATCGAGTATGGGGCGATCAAACTTAAAAAAAAATAAATAAATAAAAAATAAAACTTGCTTGGAACTCGAGTTCCATTTAAAACACCACTATAGGGCTCCCTGAACGTAGCTATAGGTATGGGGCAATCAAACTTTAAAAAAAAAAAAAAAAATGCTTGGAACTCGAGTTCATGGAGCTTGAGTTCCATTTAAAATGTCACTATAGGGCTCCCTGAACGTAGTTATAGGTATGGAACTCAAGCTCTATGAACTCGAGTTCCACAACTTTTTTTTTTTATTTTTAAGTTTCATTTGGCATAACTCAATTTTAAAGCAATCGAGTTTTTTGATTAAAACTCGATTTTATTAAAATTGAGTTTCAAAATAGGGGCATAGACCTAAATTATTTCAAAACAAGGACATATTGCTAAATTAAAAAAAAAAAAATAAGGGCAAAATGCTAGAATCCCCCAAATTTAGTATAACAAAGTATACCCAGATGAGAAAATTAACAAATAATTGGAAAGAGGCATTAGAAAGAAAGAATTACTTACACTGTCAAAGTTCACAATTTTAAGCCCAATACTGAAAAAGAGATTCAAATCTACAGAACCCAGAAAATAGTTATTCATTAGAACCAAACCAACTCAAATTTATAGAGGAAAAAAAAAAAAAAACTGCAAATGTTATTTCCAAAAACTTTTGAAATTTCAGATTAAAAAGCAAACAAAAATAAATTAGTTTAATGAAAAATAAATCACAAAAAAAAAAAAAAATGGGAACTGTACCAACTGAATGAAAAGACAGTGCTAAGGGAGGGAAGGAGTCCGAGGATGGCCACGGTGGCTGTGTTGTTGGCGGTGGTGGGGTCGGCAGCAGAAGGCAAGGCCGACAAAGTGTGAGGGAGAGTGAGGAAGGGATTGAGGGAGAATGAGGTTGTTGGAGGACTGTTGGACTGGCGGCAGGGAGGATGGTGGTGGCTCAACAGTCTGAGCGGTGAGGGTACGGAGACGAGAATGAAGGATAATGAGGTAGAGAGTGTTTGGGTGGGCAGTCCGATGGTTTGATTTGAGTGAGAGATTAAAGACCCAAATTTTTACTAAGTGTTTTGGTGGGAACCGAAGAGTTCTAGAGGGAATTCAGAATTTTTATTGTGACAACATTTTGACCTATTGTGACAACACTCAGAATTTTAAAGTTGCTGCAATAAAGAAAGAGTAAGCTAAGGTTTATTATGACGGGAACACAACTTGTTGTGGCGAAAATTAAGTCCACCTTAATAGCTCTTTACGGATTTTTTTAATAAAATAATATTTAATACTTCAAATTAATAAAATTTAATTTAATAATTAAAAAAATTTAATTTAATCCTAAAAATTAACAAATATATAATTTAATACTTCAAATTACTAAAATGCAATTTAATACTACTGTAGGGCCCGAAGATTTGGCAACCCCGGCCCATTGCATATCGGGCCTTAGGCCCATGCCGAGGATAGTGCAGTATCCGAGGATGAGCAGGGAAGGCTCAAATTATCAAGGAGCACCGCCGAGGATGACCATGTCCTCGGCCAGCCAATATTGAAGAAGGGAAGGTCGGCGCCCCACAAAAAGCACCCTCCCAGGGCATGCCAAAGAAAAAAGATAAGTACCCAGGGTCGATCGGGGGAATATGGCGAAGGAATAATCCGTAGGGAGGCTGTCATCCCCACGTTAATAGCACGCCAGTGACGCTCTGGCTGCATTAATGAAGAATTGACTGTTGAACAGCGACACTTTGGTTACTTCAACTAACAAGAGGTCTGGAAAGGCGGCTGATGGGACAAGCCCTCAGACACAGGCTCAAATGATCAACAAGTGGAAGGCAGAGATCAGTTGAATAGGACTATATAATAGAATGAAACCCCAGAGAAGAGGGGGTTCGGAGGGGACAACCCCTATTTTCATTAGTAATCAGGGATAAGCTCCTCGGACTGGGCCGAGGACGAATTTCCCCTTAGAAAACTTAGCTAAGACTCATTTGATGATCTTGTAAACCCATATCAACCGTTGTAATATTCGCTAATGCCTAGTCCTTCTACCCACTCTCTACAAATTCATTGTATCGGGGTGCTTCTTTTGCCGATGCGGGATTAAGGTGTCAAGCCTTACACTACAAGGTCAGCCCTTGGTGGGGTGAAAATCCTAAAAACCCGTGTCGCTAGAGAACAAAAGCCCAGCCCCTACAATTGGCGCCGTTTGTGGGAAGGACTTAAGGGTTAGCGAGTGCAACGGTTGGTGCGGAAGGATCAATAACAACACCTCTTCCAAGTTCAAAAAAAAAAAAAAATACACAAACAACGGCAATGTACTCATTCAGAAGGCAGTCATCATAAAGAAATGAAAGATTCAAGAAGTAAAGTAAACGGAATGTGGCTACTTCTTTATTAAGTAAAGAAAAGTTACATTGTGTAACAAATGCATAGGCAGGCTTGTTCTAAAGCTAAAAAAAAAAAAGGCCTAGGCAGGCTTGTTTTAAAGCCAAGCTAAGCATGGAAGGAGAGGCGGAGACAGGCCTGTTCTAAGACTATCCATAGCTCCCGGGCTAGCATGGGCGGCACTGGTAAGGAGAAGGAAGAAGAAGCCGTGGTGCCTGATGGTCTCACCTTAAGATTTTCCTTTGATTCTTTCCCTAGTCCCACGACGACCAGACGCTGGCGAATCACTACCAACTTGGAAGGTCGGTGGACCCGCGCGCGGAGGAGAGACGTTATGTTCCTTTCGGAATTCCCTCATAACTATAAGGGGAGTCCTCTTTCTGGCTAGGTTGAAAAGAAGGAAAGTCTTTGGCCTCTGCTTATTTCACCTCCATTGTGTCATCCAGGATCGGGGTGGCATTCTTGGCTCCTGAAGGAGGCTTGGCTTCCTTGTCCCTGCCCTTTTCCGAGGCCACTCCATCTCCTCAGGCACAAGTCACTATTTCGGCAAGGCCCTTGAAAATGCCTAGAAAACAGAGAGCCTTGAGTCCCTATTGAACCCAAGTGTTTGTGAAACTTGAGAAAAAAACTATCCTAAAATGCCTTATATAGAAGGCAAGAGCTGATGAAAATCAGCTCACACAGAATCCTTAGGAAGAATTACTAGAGGCATTAACTCCGCCCAATTTTCAAAGAGCTCACCAGCCGTTGGATCCTCGTAAATCCACAAGGATATTAATGAGGATACGCCTCGCACACTGAAGCGTCAAGCGCGTTACTAGAATAGCCCAAAAGACGCCTTGTAATTGGAAGTGGCGCACCGGGTAGGCTCTACTGCCGTATGTAGGGGTGAAGGATGAGCTCACCCATGTCTGGGCTAGCGCCGGGCCAAAGAGCCAGACCGAAGAAGGGTCCCCCCTCGCCGGAGCAAGTTCAAAGGCCGTTATCATTCTAAGGGCAGGTTCCCCAACGCTGAGGATGAGTCCCCTCACTCCAAGCAGTGAAGAAAACTAAGTCCTAGACAGAACCAAGGTATTGCATGGTCCTCGGACTCAAACCTGTGGGGAAATTAAGTACTTCAGAAAAGCTAAATGTTAGACAGAACCAAGGCCTTGCATGGTCCTCGGACTTAAGCCTGTGGGGAAACTAACTACTTCAGAAGAAAACTAGGTCCTAGACAGAATCAAGGTATTGCATGTTCCTCGGACTCAAACCTGTGAGGAAATTAAGTACTTCAGAAAAGCTAAGTGTTAGACAGAACCAAGGTCTTGCATGGTCCTCGGATTCAAGCCCATGGGAAAACTAACTACTTTAAGAATATCCTAATTGCGGGGTAGAATTGGAGCCGTGCCTAATCCTTGGATCATTGGTCTTGGTAAAATTTACACCATACAAAGGCTGCCTGGATGTCAAACAAAACCCATGAACAGGTTAGTCCAACTTGATTAATTACTTTAATGCCCGTCGTGATCATTGCAAACAACGATGATCTTTCCTATACCGAGATCTAAGGAATTAAGCCCATGGGCATCACTTAAAGCATTCTAGGGTGCCATGGACTTGGCTCTAAAGAGTTCCCCTGTTTCCATAATTTTAAACACTTGCTAAATAATTGAAGGGTTTGGTGACCTAGACCTACCCCGGTTCTAAATTAAAAACAAGAGAGAGGTAGGTCTCTATTTGCATAAACCTCCATATGCTATTATAATCATCGATGTGGTCAGCTAAAGCGCAATTAAAGCCAGGATTGTGCAAGTAAAAAAAAATAATAATAATAATACAAACAGGACAAGTGAGAGAAAATAAAGTATGCACTTCATTGAATCTTTAAGAGTTACACAAGGCAAAAGTGCCATTAAAATGCTAAAAATAAAAAAAACAAACAAAGCGAAGGTGTCGCGGAGGATCATTCCTTCAGCTTCATCTCAATTCCTCCCTTAGGGGGCTGGGCAGAAGAGGTCTCAGGGTCCTCGATACCCTCGCTTGGGATTACAGCCCGGGGAAGGTCAGCTGAAAGAGATATCTCCTCAATGTGAGGGGCTTGGGCATCAGCTAAGGGGTCCGCAGCCTCTCGAGGCGCATCCGCATTGGGATTCTTGCTTGTCTTAGTGGCCCCAAGAGGGGCAGCTTCCTTTGCGGGCTCGTCCGAAGTGGTAGTAGTAGGAACAACCCCAACTCCCTCAAGAGTCACCTCGGCCTCGAATCTAGGAAGAGTAGCCTCACGAATGGCAGGAAGGTAGTACACACTCTCCACCTTCCACAGGTCAGATGAAGCCTCGACACTCACCTGTTTCAAGGCTTCATTCCACACCTGGAAACAATAAAGTCTACATACCCCAGGCACTTGAGCTTTAAGGGTGGCTTCTGTCTCAGCTACCCCTGACTCGTAGGCCTCCTGCTCGGCCTTACCTTTGGAAGCTTCAGCCTCGGCCCTAGCAGACTCAGCCTCTCCCTTGGCTTTTAAGGCCTCATCTCTGGCGAATTTCGCGACGCCTCTGGCCCTCTCTGCCTCGAGCACCCTCTTTCCAGGGTTGTGACCTCCTCTTTGGCGACCCTTAGCTAATCCTCTACCTTAAGCAGGCACTCCGTTTGATATAGGGCCTACTTTTGGGCGCTAGCAAGACCTGATTCGGCGATGTCTCGAGCCCTCTTCATCTCCTCCAACTCCCCCTTTGCCTTTGAAAGATCGGCCTTGGAGATTTTGAGGGTCCGCGCAGCGTCTAGCAGCTTGTCACGCTCTAAGTCTGCGGCTCTGCTCTGGCTACTAACTATACCCTCCAACCTAAAGGTAGCCTGGATAGCCTGCTAATTAAAACCAGTGCGCGATAGGTAAGGAGCTGAAAGGTAGGAAGTCAAGAGAATCACAAGTAATCAGAAAACTTACCATGCCTAAGTATTGCTTGAGGTTGAGGAAGACCTCCTTACTCCTCAAAACCTCTAGCTGGGCCTTATCCGTGGGGAGTAGCAAGGACCTCCCCAATGCGTCAGCCACATGCGCACCCTCGCACCTTTGAAGGTCCCTAAGGGAGACATCGTCCATCAAGGGCTCCCCATGAAGCATAGGGGTAGGAAGCCAAGCCTGGGGCCCGGGCTGGATGGTAGTTTGTTTGTCCTAACCTTGGTGCCCTGCTCTCAGCTATTTCGAGGGCCGCCGAGCATCGTCATCGTCCTAGGAAAGATTAGACTCTTTGCCCTCCATAGGCCTCTTTCCCTTGTCTTTCTTCTGCTTAGGATTGATAAGCTTGGACCCAGATGGCGAACTCTATTGGGATGGGGGAGGAGGAAGCTTGGGAGAAGACTTTCCCGGCACATCCTTCCACGGCTGCCCCTCAATTAGGGCCAGTAGGCTTGTCTGAGGTCGTCTCTTGAAACTCATCTTCAACCGAGGAGGGGCTTCTTCAGATAAAAGGTCCGCTTCAGCTAAGCTGCGGTCACCCAAATCGCCAGAAGGGTCCTTGGGCGAGTGGAATTGGTTGAACAGATCAAACTCATCCTCGGACGGACCTGAATCAGCCACTTTCTCTTCTCCTGGCTCTCCCTCTTCAACCTCTACAACTTGAGGTGATGAAGAGGTACCCACCAATGGTATGCCCTCCGGAACGGGAGATCTTTTGGGGATCAAAAATCCATGCGCGACTACAGTGATCTAATGCAGCCGAGGATCATTAGCTCGGATCACGCACTTTGGAGCCGAGAACGATCTTTGGATGGTTCGTATCCTAGGATCTCATGAGCAGCTCTAACTTGGTTGTCGGCTTCATTCACAAAAATCTCCGACCTTAGTACGGTTTGCAAATCCTCCTTGTTGACCAAGCTGAAGTGATGCTCAAAAGCGTGCGAATCTGCATAAAAGAAAACAAATTCCTGTTAACAACCAAGCAAAGCACAGTGCAAAGGCACAAGAAATTAGACCCTCTCCTAGTCTGAATGCCCCACCTGGTGTACCCTTCACTGTTGGACAATGAAGGCCATCGTGCCACTCTCTAGACACAATGAGGAAGTTTTTGTACAAACCCTTGCTGGACTTAGGGAGGCATTGGATGAGCCGGACCCTATCTTCCCTCATCTTCATGTAATAAGACTTCCCCATAAGACACTGGAAGTTGTAGCACCAGTTTACATCATGGTGGGTTAACTCCAGCCTCATATTCTCGTTCAGGGCATCCACACAACCTAAGATCTTGAACACATTGGTGGCACACTAGTGGGAGCTAAGCCGAAATGCCTAAAATAATCCCTCATCACTGGCCCCATAGGGATCCTCATACCACTCTCCAAAAAGGCGATTATGGGATTCGCCACCTCACCCTCTTTTCTCCTAATGCCCCACTCCCTTTCTCCATAGTACCTCAAACCCACGATATCGGGGATTTTATAGTCAGCAACGAATTTTTCCATCGCCTCCTCAAACTCAACTAACTTCTTAAACCTATCAATCCTAAAGAACTAACGAAGGGCTCAGGGAAAGACGAAGGAGAAAGTGAAAGAGGAATAAGAGGATAAGGAACTCAGGAGGAAAATTATGAATCGGAAAGAGAAGAGAACTTACAGGAATGAGGAAAGGCTCATCGGACAGGCCTTTTATGTTGAAAGGATGCGTAAGGTCGGTTGGAGGCTTGACCAAGTTCGTCGTATGTGGGCAAGAGCTCTTGAATGCAAAAGTGAAGAGGCGGATCAATTCAAATGGCTATTTATACCCCCAATAAAAAATAATAATCGTACAAGTTTTCCTGCCCATAAAGTCAGGAGGATCACCACCGTTAGATTATCATCACACCGATTGAACGTGGGAAGCACAGAGCCGCCCGAATTTAATGTGGACGCGCTCCACACACCCAGGCGTCAGGAACGTGCCTTGGAAAGGCGAAAAGGCACTGGAATTGATGGAGGGCAAGACTTGGCAAGTTATGACAAGGACCCGAGGACATCAAAATCCTCCTTCCCAACCGAGAAGCTGGGCAGTAGAATTTTAAGGGGCTATTGTGGGGCTCGAAGATTTGGCAACCCTAGCCCACTCCATATCGGGCCCAAGGCCCATGCCGAGGACAGTGCAGTATTCGAGGATGAGCGAGGAAGGCCCAAATTATCAAGGAGCACCGCCAAGGACGACCATGTCCTCGACCAGCCAATATTGAAGAAGGGAAGGTCGGGGGAATGTGGCGAAGGAATAATCCGTAGGGAGGTTGTCATCCCCACGTTAATAGCACGCCATTGACGCTCTGGCTGCATTAATGAAGAATTGACCATTGAACAGCGATACGTTGGTTACTTCAACTAACAAGAGGTCTGGAAAGGCGGCTGATGGGACAAGTACTCAGACACAGGCTTAGATGATCAACAAATGGAAGGCAGAGATCAGTTGAACAAGACTAT
The DNA here is from genome assembly GCA_023621385.1 of Quercus gilva. Taxonomy (NCBI): domain Eukaryota; kingdom Viridiplantae; phylum Streptophyta; class Magnoliopsida; order Fagales; family Fagaceae; genus Quercus; species Quercus gilva. The sequence goes on from CM042475.1 coordinate 51,509,240, forward strand.
ATAATAGAATGAAACCCCAGAGAAGAAGGGGTTCGGAGGGGACAACCCCTATTTTCATTAGTAATCAGGGAAGAGCTCCTCGAACTGGGCCGAAGAAGAATTTCCCCTTAGAAAACTTAGCTAAATCTCATTTGATGATCTTGTAAACCCACATCAACCGTTGTAATATTCGCTAATGCCTAGTCCTTCTATCCACTCTCTACAAATTCATTGTATCGGGGCGCTTCTCTTGCCGACGCAGGATTAAGGTGTCAAGCCTTACACTACAAGATCAGTCCTTGGTGGGGTGAAAATCCTGTAAACCCGCATCGCTGGAGAACAAAAGCCCAGCCCCTACAACTACAATTGTCAATAAAATATAATTTACTAATTAATAACAATATAATTAATACTTCCAATTATGTAAATATATTTTAATACTACAAATTATTTGAGTATAATTTAATAATTAATAAGATTTAATATAATACTTCAAATTAATAAAATATAATTTAACACTACAAATTAATAAAATGGAATATATTAATTAATAGAAATATATTTTCATAATTCAATTAAACAAAATTTATTTGAATTTATACTTCAAACTAATTTAATATATTTTAATTTAATACTTCAAATTAATAAAATATAATTCCTCGCTACAAATTACTAACATATGATGTAATAACTAGAAAAAAAAATGTAAGATGAGACTGGAGGACCAAAAAATTAAAATATAATTTAATATTACTTTGGAATGACTAAAATACCCCTAAAACTAAAAGAAGGCTAACTTACTTGCATAACCGTAGAAAATTACCGAAACACCCCTACCACCCAAAAAAAAAATGGCTAAAACACCCCTAAAGCAAGAAAAATAGCTAAAATACCTTTGAAGCCTAAAAAAAGACCACAATACCCTTGAATCCTAAGAAAACACCAAAATTGAAGGAAATATAATGTATTATTCAGTGAAAATGACTAAAATACCTCAATACCTAAAAGAAGGCCAACCTACCCCACAAACTCAAAAAATGGCTGAGACACCCCTACCACCCAAAAAAGACTAAAATACCCTCGAAGTAAGAAAAATAACTGAAATACCATTGAAGCCTATAAAAAATGGTTGAGACACCAAAATACCCCCGACAGCTGAAAATGAACCAAATACCCCATAGGTAGGGGTGGCAAATGGGCGGGTTGAGTCATAAATGGGTTGAGTGTGTAGTTACCCATTTATCCATTTATGACCCATTTATATATAAATTAATTATCTATTACCAACCCAACTCATTTAATTAGTAACTCACCTATTTAACCCAATATGACCCAAATGCCTCTAAAACTACTTGAATACTCTCTTGACCTACAAAATTACCAAAATACCCTTAAATATCTAAAATGATGCAAATACCCCTACACTCCTAAAATTACCAATATACCCTTGGACATCCAAAAGTATCCCCAAAATCTCTAAAATGAGCAAAATACCCATGAAACCTCTAAAATAACCAAAATACCCCCGATATCTCTAAAATGACCAAATATGCTCAAAAACTACTAAAATTACCAGAATATCCCCAAAACCTCTAAAATGACCAAAATACCCCCGATATCTCTAAAATCACCAAATATGCTTAAAAACCACTGAAATGAGCAAAATAACTCCAAAATCTCTAAAATGAGCAAAATACCCCCCAAACCTCTAAAACGTCCAAAATATCCCCAAAACCAAAACAATTTCCAAAGTACCCCCAAAACCAAAAAAATGACCAAAGTACCCCCCAAACCCTAAAAATTACCAAAATACCCCTAAAACCTAAAAATTACCAAAATACCTCCAAAACCCAAAAAATGACCAAAATACCCCCCAAAAATTATAAAACAATAAAATTTGGTTAATAACTTTAACGTCAAAACTTGTACTATCCATTATGCATGGATGAATTTATATGTGTGCATGTGTGCAATTATGAGAGAGAGAGAGAGAGAGAGAGAGAGAGAGTTAATTACATGGGAACTTGCAATAGCTGTGATGATCAATAGAAAAAACATGTAGAGTACTAGAAAGAAAAAAGGAGTGTAGAATTTATGAGTCCCCATTCTAGTGGAGCTTAACTTGTTCTTGGTGTAGGGATTTGCAAAGTCCTTATTTATAAGGTTTAAGGGGACTATGAGGGACATTTTCACTCAAAAGTTATTTCAAATTTTTTATACCATTTTCAAACAGGTCATATTTTGATAATTTTTAAGGTTCGGGAGTATTTTGCTCATTTTTTGGGTTTCAAGGGTATTTTGGCCATTTTTTGGGTTTTGGGGTGTATTTTTGTAATTTTTAGGTTTTGGAGGTATTTTGATCATTTTTGGGGGTTTAGGGGTATTTTTGTAATTTTTAGGTTTCGGGGGTATGTTGGTCATTTTTTGAGTATTGGGGGAATTTTGGTCATTTTTTAAGTTTCAGAGGTATTTTGGTCATTTCCTAGAAATTTAGATTTTATGTTGTTTATTTAAATTTTAGATGGGTTTTAGTGGATATTAGTGAGTTTATCCATTTAGACCTATATAATTAAATAACCAAAAATGCACTCTAAGACTAAAAAATGATCCAAATACCCCTGTAAACACAAAAAATGAGGAAATACCCTCTATGCAGTAAACATGTTTGCACACATACATCCTAAGCCTAAAAAATGACATAAATGCCCTTGGAACTTAAGAAATTAATAAAATGTTTAAAAGGTATGAGATCATTTCTTATGTTTTGGGGGGTATTTCGGTCATGCTATAACATTTCTCTAATTTTTCTGTCATTATAATGCTGCCTTCACAGGTTCTTCGATCATTTTTTATGCTTTAGGGGTGTATTAGTTATTTTTTAAGTTCCTAGTGTATTTCAGACCGCTCCAACAATTACGGGGGCGTTGTGGTCATTTTTTGATTTATAGGGGTATACTGGTCTTATTTTAGTCATCGAGGGGTATTTTGGTCTTTTTCAAACATAGGGGGATATTTATGGACGGTTTCCATGTTTCGGGGGGTATTTTGGTAATTTTATGCACTTTTGGGGGGGGGGGGGTTTGGTCATTTTTTTAAAGTTTTGAGAGTGTTTCAGTCATTATTTAGGTTTCAGAGGCAATTCGGTCTTTTTATTATTATTTTTTTCTTTTATGCGGTTCATTGGTCTTTTTTTTAATGTATCGGGTGTATGTTGGACTTTTTTTGTGGTTACAAGGGCATTGTGGTCATTTTTTTGATTTATAGGGCTATTTTGGTATTATTTAAGTAATTGAGGGGTTTTCCACCTTTTTCAAGCGTGGAGGTACTTTTGTCATTTTCTAGCTTTTAGGAGGTATTTCGGTCATTTCGATGTTTTTGGGGGTATTTCGGTCATTTTTTATATTTCGTGGGTGTATCAGTCTTTTTCTGGGTGTCGAGTGTGTTTTGGACATTTTTTTTTGTCTTTTCTGGGGGCATTTTGGTCATTTATCAGACTTATAGGGGTATTTTGGTCTTATTTAAGTAATCGAGGGTATTTTGGCTAGTTTTAGGCATAAGGGGTACTTCAGTCATTTTCGATGTCTTAGGGGGTGCTTGACTTTTTTTTTTTTTTAATAATGTTTTTGGGGTATTTCAGTCATTTATTAGGTTTCGAGGGTATATCGGTCTTTTTCTAGGTATCGGGGGTGTTTTTGCTCTTTTTCGATGTTTTGGGAGCTACTTTGGTCTTTTTCTAGGTTTAGGGGAGTATTAGTCATTTGTTAATTAAAAAATCCCTATAGGTTTTTATCAAAAAAAAAAAAAAAAAAAAATCCCTATAGGTGACCTATCCCAGCGCTTTTGGAGCGCTGGAATAGATAGACCCTATTCTAGCGCTTCTAAAAGCGTTGGGATAGGTCTCTTTACATAAGGGAATGGAGTGATCTTATCCAAGCGCTTTCAGAGCACTAGGATAGGTGGACCCTATTCTAGCGTGTCCAAAAGCGTTGGGACAGGTCTCTCTCCATAAGGGAATGGAGTGATCCTATCCCAGCGCTCTGAAATAGGTGGATCCTATTCCAGCGCTTCAAAAAGCGCTAGAATAGGTCTCTTTCCATAATAGAATGGAGTGATCCTACCCCTTTTTCCGTCATATGGTATTTGTTTGTTCATAGAAAACCGTTGAAAACTGTTCAGATTTTTCCTTCAAAAACTGAAAACACGGGTTTTTTGTGGCTTAGCTTCTTGTGAAGTTACTCGTGAAAAATGCCTCTAAAGCACAAAAATTTTTGCGGGTAAGCTTTACTCGCAAAACAACCTCGAGATAGTAGCGAAAGTTTTTGTTTGAATTTTAAGTTTTTACTATTTTGCATTAACTCAATTTCGCGGGAAGAGCTTAGTCACGAGACAGTAGCGAGATAGTAGCGAGAGTTTCTGTCTGAATTTTGTGTTTTCACTTTTTTGCATGAAAGCATTTTCACGAGAAGAGCTTAGTCGGTAGTTACTCACAAAAATGCCACTAAAGGGAATTGTGAACTTTTTCTATGTGTTTTCAAATGTTTAAAGTGCAAGGCTATGTGTAATTAGATTATGCATGTTTAATAATTTAAAAACCTTCTTTAAAACATCTAGTGGTAGAGAGATACAGGGGTTGGATCTCACGGCCTCCATTATCGGTTCATAGTAGCGTGGGGTAAGCACTTCGTCTTGGCGTATATGCCTCACGATCCCAAAGGAGGGTGTTTACTTCATAGTACTACAAGATTGAACTTACCTGTTTAAAGTAGTGTGGCCAAGCACCTCGTCTTGGCGTATATGCCTCGTGATCCCAAATGAGGGTGTTTTGTTCCATGGTACTACAAGTTTAAACACCATAAAGGGAGATGAAATGTGGCTACACATGATTCTAGATAATGGTGTACACTAGACTAAGTGTAATGTTAACCTCCCAAAGGAGCTATGTCATTATTACTTAAAGGCTAAAGATCATACGGCATATTATTAGTGTTTGATAAGAGTTATCATGATAGCACTAATAATGAGAATAGTTCTCAATCAATTAATGTGTTTATAATAAACTTGCTACCAAGGAATTATAGACATGGATTGGGTTGTCATTGCATATATTATTTTATGGTTTTATTAAGGTTCCATATTATATGTTTATATGCTAAATTTATAATGTCCAGTTTACTTATTATATTCATGTTTATTGTTTTCAGATTTGAACATGGCATCATTTAGCCCATTTGTTACTATTCTTAATCAAAACAAACTGACTGAATCCAACTATGTTGACTCGAAAAGAAATTTGGACATAGTTCTCACTGCTGAAGAGCACAAATACATGCTTACTAAACCATGTCCTAGCTTTCATTCATTAGATGCTTATCTTGAGGAAAAACAACGATATGATCGTTGGCAAAAATCTAATGAGATGGCCAAGTGCTACATCCTAGCATCTATCTCAAATGTTTTACAACATCAAATGCAGGATGTAGAACTAGCTTCGGACATTATGCTAAGTCTAAAGGAGATGTTTGGTGAGCAAGGCCGTTTTGCAAGGCAAGAAACCATGAGATAAATTTATAATAGCAAAATGGCTGAAGGTAGTTCAGTGAGGGAGTATTGTCTTACAATGATTTCTAATCTAAATACATTGGAAGTTTTAGGTGCCGACATTAATGGAGAATCCCAAGTGGATATGATACTCCAGTCACTACCAGAATCATTCAATGAATTCAGACTCAATTATAACATGAACAAAAAGATTTACTCTTTGTCTGAATTAATGAATGAATTGGTAGCGGCGGAAGACATTCTTGGTACTTCTAATGTTGAAGCCAATGTGGGTGAAGCTTCTACTTCTCAACCTAAGTCGAAGCAATGGTAAGAAGAAGAAGAAGAAGGACTTCACCAAGCAAGGGGGTAATCAAATTGTCTTAGGGGTTGCAGACAAAGGAAAGAAGCTCAAAGAAAAATGTTTCCATTGTGGTGAGAAAGGGCATTGGAAGAGGAACTATCCAAAATTCAAGGTTGCCAATAATAAGGGTATGAATAGTTCTTTCCTCCTTGAAATATGTTTGGTACAAAATCCCACAGATTCCTGGTGTGTGGATTCAGGTTGTACTAATCATATCAGCAATTCTTTGCAGGGGTTCTAGGATACCAGAAAACTTAAAGAAGGAGAATTGTTTCTTACTTTGGCTGATGGGAGCAGGATTCCGGTTGTAGCAGTTGGTGTTTATAATTTATGTTTTGAGTCTAGAGTTTTAATATTAGAAGACTGTCTGTATGTACCTAATGTTCATAGGAATTTAATTTCTGCAACTTATTTGGGTAAACATAGATATTGTGTTATCCTTAAAGACAATGTTGTAATAAAAAAAGGTAAATTGTTTATCTATTTTGGCAATATTGTTGATGGTCTTTATATTTTAATTCCTAATAAGCACGAATGTTTGTGGAAGAACCCAAGAGTTGCTTGAATTAGTCCATACGGATGTTTGTGGTCCTATGTCAACCCAAGCAAAAGGAGGTTATGATTACTTCATCACTTTCACTGATGATTACTCAAGATATGGTTATGTATACCTAATGAGATGGAAGTTCGAAGCCTTTGAAAAGTTCAAAGAGTTTAGGGCTGAAGTTGAAAATCAATTAGGTAAACGCATAAAAGCCATTCGATGTGATCGTGGTGGTGAATACATTCTTGGGGATTTCAAGGATTACTTAACTCAAAATGGGATCATATCCCAATTGACTGCACTTGGAACTCCCCAACAGAATGGTGTAGCAAAAAGAAGGAATAGGACTCTTTTGGAATTGATTAGGTCCACGATGAGTTACTCAACTTTACCAGTTTCTTTTTGGGGATATGCACTAAAAACTACAATGCATATTTTGAATTTATTTCCATCAAAATCTGTTCCTAACACACCTAAGGAATTGTGGAGTGGGCGTAAGCCTAGTATGAAATATCTCCACATTTGGGGATGTCCAGTACATTTGTTGAAAAGGAAGTCTGATAAGTTGGAATCTAAAACTGAAGTATGCATGTTTTTAGGATATTCAAAAGAAACAAGGGGTTATTTATTCTATAATCATAAAGATAACAAAGTGTTTGTTAGCACACATGCCAAATTTTTGGAAGATGATTATATGAATAACTTTGATCCTAGAAATAAAGTTGTTTTGGCTTAAATGAATGAACCTGTACATGAATAACCATCAGATGAAACTAGGGATGATGTGGTTGTATTAGATACACCATAAGATACTACTCATGAAATGTCTAGTACACAGGTGTCTCGCCGTAGCGGGAGAATTGTTCGGTCTCCTATAAGATTCATAGGTTTGGGAGAAACTTATGAAGCTATCTCAGAAGATGCTGAATTGGATCCCTACACTTATGCAGAGGCAATGAATGATATAGATGCACATAATTGGGTTAAAGCTATGAAATCTAAATTAGATTCCATGTATTCCAATCAAGTTTGGGATCTTGTAAAGGTGCCTAACGGCATTAAACCTATTGGTTGCAAGTGAGTTTACAAGAGGAAGAGATGGATAGATGGAAAGGTTGAAACCTTTAAAGCAAGGCTAGTGGCGAAAGGGTACACACAAAAAGAAGGTATTAATTATGAAGAAACCTTTTCACCAGTAGCAATGCTTAAATCTATCAGAATTCTCTTATCTATCACTGCTTATTATGATTATGAGATTTGGCAAATGGATGTCAAGACTGCATTTCTTAATGGCAATCTTGTAGAGGAAATTTATATGATGCAACCGGAAGGTTTCATAGCAAAGAACCAAGAGCATATAGTATGCAAGTTGAAAATGTCCATTTATGGACTTAAGCAAGCATCTAGATCATGGAACATCAGATTTGATCAAGCAATCAAGTCATTTGGTTTTGAACAAAATCTTGATGAACCATGTGCTTACAAAAGACATCAAGATAAAGTAGTAATGTTCCTAGTGCTTTATGTTGATGATATTCTACTCATTGGAAATGATGTAGGGGTAATGTCATCAGTAAAAGTTTGGTTGTCAAGCCAATTTGATATGAAGGACTTGGGTGAGGCTAACTTTATTCTAGGGATCAAGTTTTGGCGAGATCGCAAGAATAAGATGTTAGGCTTATCACAAGCTGGATATATAGATAAGGTTCTAGAACGGTTTAGCATACAAAACTCTAAGAAAGGATTACTTCCTTTCAGACATGGAGTTCTTCTGTCTGATGACCAAAGGCTTAAGACTCAACAGTAAGTAGATATGATGAGATAAGTTCCTTATGCTTCTGCAGTAGGAAGTCTCATGTATGCCATGCTTTGTACTAGACCAGATATTTGTTATTCAGTTGGCATGGTCAGCCGATATCAATCATATCCAGGACCAAAACATTAGTAAGCTGTAAAGCATATTCTCAAGTATCTACGGAGAACGAGAGATTATATGCTTGTTTACTGAAGTGAGGATTTGATACCCATTGGCTATACAAATTCAGACTTTCAATCGGATCTATATTTCAGAAAGTCCACATCAGGATGTGTTTTCACCTTGGGAGGTGAAGCCATAACTTGGGGAGTGTCAAGCAATCTTGTATTGCAGACTCCACCATGGAAGCAGAATACGTTGCTGCTTGTGAAGCAGCAAAGGAAGCTGTATGGCTCAAGAAATTCCTTTCTGACCTTGGTATAATGAGAATGGAACAAGTTCCCATCACATTGTTTTGCGACAATAGTGGTGCAGTTGCACAATCAAAAGATCCAAGGAAACACAAGAAAGGAAAGCATATTGAGAGAAAGTATCACATCATTAGAGATATTATTGCTCGTGGAGGTGTGGTGGTAGCAAAGATTGAAAGTGCAAATAATCTAGCAGATCCCTTTACCAAAGCCTTGCCTCAAAGGACCTTTGAGTTGCATTTGGAGGGAATGGGAGTTAGATTAGTGCACAATAGTCTTTAGGGCAAGTGGGAGATTGTTGGGATTTGTGCCCTAGAATCTTATTGTATGAAGCTATGTATTATATTATGTATGACTTAATATTGTAATTAATAAAGTTGTTTTATTATTATCTGAAATAATAGTAATATGAATATTTGGACATTATCATATAGTCCATGAGATGCATAGTATGTGATTTATGTGATTTAGTCACAGAAGATATAAGTCACAAGTTCTTATAAACTCAGAATTTTAGTTCGTAGTCGGTGATGAAATTAGGCATTTCATCTGCAAAGACTATAACATATTAACAGAGATGATTTGTCTTAATCGTGGAAGTGGAGACTTTTAGTTAATATGTTGATATGTTTTAAGAGTTAAGACATACTGAACTGGACTGCTGTGAGATTTATTATTCTCCTAAAGACTGTCAATAGAATAATAAATCTCACGACTTATATTTGCATGAACTCTTAATCTTGAGAGAATAATAGACTTGATCATGAAGTGTAGGTTGCTTTGATATATCAGGAGTGAGATTTAAAGTAACGGTCAAAACCTCAGTATGTTGGGCAGTCACATTTAGTGTTGATGTGAACATATATTCTCAAGATAGAATTCATAGTCTCTTAACGGAGATACAAAATATTGCCTTGAGATAAGTTTAATGAGTTTGTTATTCAGAGAGTTAAGCCTAAGCACTTTGGTAAGAAATTACTAAAGTATATATTTATGAAATTGGATTTCATAAATATATGATGAATAACTTAAAAGGATTAAACCGGATTTTCAAGGATTAATATGTAGTAATCTACAAAGTGGCAATCTTCATTTATGGCTTTGTATTACTACGAATATTTTATGAAGGGGTTTCATGTACAATAAAGTCTTGGGATATAATTTATTAATAAGGCCTAGAGTGCAATTATATTTATATAGTGGTATTAAATATAATTAATGGTAACTTTAGACTTGTCAAGAGTTGACAAAAAGGTTCAAGGCCTAAGGCCTATTGGAGCTAATGTCTTATTTGTTCCCTTTTGGTCCCACTCCAAGCCACATACTAAAGTACAATTGGAAAAGCCCAAAAGGCTAGCCCAATTAGATAATCAGTTATAAGGAGAGAAATATACAGAATTTGTAAGAAGATGAATTGGTATGTATGTAAGTGTTGGACACTCTTTGATTCTCTTTAGAAACATGCACATATAACTTATTGAGAGACCACACATCTTGGGCATCTAGTGGAATTGGAGTGAAGATTGAAAGTCTTCTCAAGAACTTCTGATCTTCGGTTTTGAATTTTACCCCTTCAAGGTACACTCTCTTGTTCTCTAATTCTGAAACTTATATGGCACATGTTATCAATTATGAATGAAGTAGATCAGTTATAAAAGATTTTTCCGTTGCACTCATTTACTTTTCCAACAGTTTCAAAAGTAAATAGATCCATGAGTTTAAACCAAAACATTAACCATATCCACATAAGAGTTTATAAAAATAGCAAGCAAATAGCTATAAACAGGACAAGCAAAAAAAAAGTTTGTTAGACTATCCAAAAGTATGTGTGAGTGTATGTATATCAGCTTCCTCTTCTAGAGCACACAACTCCCCTTTTCAGTATGCACACTTCTCATTCTTGTGTTGCTTTCCCCCTTACAGTATGTACACTTCTCATTCCTATGTTGCTCTCCCCCTTACAGTATTCTATCTCTTCCCTTTTTAGGCACGAATAGCTAAAGACTGTCTTCTAACTTTTGCTGAATAGCATCTAATTGTGTCTCAATGGCTGTGAGACGCATTTGAACTTGGTTGTTGGTGGAGTAAAAGAGTCATTCTAAACAAGAAATCCACTGAGACACACTCTTAATCAAAGTGCTTAACCTGTCAGCTTGAGAGCTAGATGCAGATGGAGTGCCAATTGTTTGCATCTCAGAAGGAATGGGAGAAACAGTATTGGTATGCACAAGTGTAGCTGAATCATGACCAGATGGAGTGCCATAAGTGAATGGCTCACTCTTAGGTGCTTTAGAGGAGTGACTCTTGCTTGCTTGGAGAGTTATCATGGATATTGGTCGAGGACGTGGCATAATTTTTCCATCTGTTGGTGGACGGACACCTTCAAGAAGCATGATCTTCATGATGAGACTACAAAAAGGAATACATGTTCGTGTTGCTGATCGAGCCGCTGTTTTCCCAATGATCTGAAAGATGTGGGCATAAATGTCAATCGGAACTCCAGTAATGAGATCACATAGAAATTATGCTCTTCCAAGATTGATGAAAGCGGTGTTAGACAGTGGGTAGAGGTTGGAGAACATGATCAATTTTAGAGTCGTCAGTTCAAGCGTAAACTGTGTAGTGCCTATAGATGAGCCTTTGCTTCTAACCTCATGATTAGGCCCAAGAACTTAGAGAATGTCTTGTACCTGAAGTAATCTGTCATCATATGGAGTGAGGTCCACATTTGCTGATCTGGTGATGAGAAGAACCTTTGCAATGTATTCTGTATTGATGGAGAATTTTGTTCCTCTTACCCAACATTTCAACTCTACTCCAGTGTATCTGGCATTAAAGTAGAATTCCTTAACTAATTCATCAACTGGGTCCTTGAAATTCCCGAACAGATCAGCCTAATCTCTTGTTTCAAAAATCCTAGGGATAAATGTTGTTCCCAAGGTATCAAATTTTACTACACGTTCCACAATAGTATGAGCATCTATAAAAATGCTTGAATAGGTCTGTGAATCAATAGGAGTCCTAAATCTCTCACTGTTAGAGTCTTTAGATGACCGAGACGAGAGTTGAGTCCATTTAGCAACAGGAGATGATGGAACATCAGTTACAATCTCTTTTCCTTTAGAGGATCGGCGAGACATCTGCAAAAGAACAAATGCACAGCAAAGAACAAAGTGCAACACCACAAGACACAAACATCAACTTGATTAGATTCAAGTTAAAAAAAAAAAAAAAAAAAAAAAAAAAAAAAAAAAAACGCAATGAAATTTAGAGAGAGATCTCACTCAATCACAGAACATGAACCAAGTCAGCACTAAGTAATCATAAGCAACACTGATGCATTGTATATTTAAGAATGTAACAGGTGTTCAAAAATGATGACTGTTTATTTACAACTCAGTACAAAGTAATCAATGAACATCACACAGTCACAAATAACTGTCATTGTGACACTCTACCATGAACATGATATGCACAGAGCAACACAGTCATGAAACACAACTCAAAACACAAACACCATTAGGAAAAAAAAAATAAAAAATTGTGAGATGAGCATCTAACAATCAATATCACCAACACTCCATCAAACTCACTTAACAAAATAAACCAAACCCAAGTTTGAACACTATATTTCTCAAATCTCAATAACAACTCACAAATCAAGAAATCCAAGGCAGAGAACATGAAATACTAAGTGAGAATAAGAAAAACCATACCTTTTTCTTGGAGATTGAAGTTGAAATGGTGAAAAGAATGGTGGATTTTGTGAGTAATACGGTGGGTTTGAGAGAGTGATAAACGGGAAGACAATAAACAGTCACAAAAGTTTGAGGGAAAACTGAAAAGTTTTAAAAATTGTCCAATATGTGCAAAACACGCGATTTTCACGACTGAGTCAAGTCGCGTGCAAGTCACCAGGGCCAGCCGCCAGAACACTTAAAAACAAAAATTTGAAAAATTTTCTAAGTGTTTTTCGTGACTGGAAGGTCTACCCGCGAGAAAGTCGTGAGATAAGCCACGAAAATCTCTGTGTACCCCTCGCATTGGGACCTTCCACCCGTGAACAAGTCACCACACTGAGCCGCAAGAAAAATAAAAGCCCAAATTTTGAAAAATATTCTAAGTATTTTTCACGACTAGGACATTGACTGTCCCATGAGTTGCGAAAAATCTTTGTGTGGGCTCGCAACTAGGGCATGCAACTGGACCAACTCGCAACTGAGTTGCCAGAACAGGGCAATACTATTTTTGAAATTTTGACAATTTTTGTACAAACAAAATACTTTCCTAAAACAACTAAAACACTCAAAATCTTTTTGTGTTTGATCAACAGAGATTGAGCATGTGAAAACACATTTAATTAAGTACAATCACACAAATGAATATGACATTCATTGAACATAGACATGCGTGATGTGTGTGGATATCAAAAATGAGATAGTACTTAGTCTAATGTGAAACTTCAATGATTAATTCAACCAAGACATAAACAATTAGCATTAGATAATGTGACTCATCTCAATTATAGAAGTGTGCATATATAACCTCCTACAAAACTTGATGACATAACTTTGAAGCTTTTCATTTAGCTCCATATACATCATATCATTTGATCTTTTTGAATCATTACATCTCATTGTGAGATCGATGCCTAAAATTTTTGATATTTCAATTTGATGAGATAGCCTTTGGCTTTTTGGGCATCATACATTTTATTTTAGGTCGCTTGCCCTTTTTCCTAGTCAAATACTAGTAGGTGCGACAGGCTTTTGCAGCTTATTATCTCTTTTCATTTGGAGATTTACATTTATTGAGCTCTTTAAGAAAAAATAATAAAATAAAAGAATGGAAAGATATATAGGCACAAGTCTATGCATGTCTTAGGATCAACAAAACCATTCACTAATCATTCATGACAAGTTTGAAGATTTATTTTCAATAATCACATAGATGTCAAGATTTCTTCCACAATGATATAAGTGCATAGGGAACAAGCTACGCTCGTAAATGCACAAAGCCAATTGTACAAAGGTACAAGGCAAAACATGCTTTGAGACAAAAACTCAATAATGTCGATCAAACTTTTTGGATTTTCTACTTTTTATGTGATTTTGGATTTTTGACACAAAAGCAAGAAAATGATTGATCAAAAGCAACAATGTAAAAACATTTAAAGCAAATAGCAAACAGACAAACAATTTTCAACTCAAACTAGCAAAAAGCACTCAACCAAGCATAGTCACAAAACATAGAAAGTATTAATGCATGGATATGTTGTAATGCTTATGCATGAGTACCCTTCTTCACCCACACGTCACGTGCGTTCGGGGTGATATCCCTATAGAATTGGGTACAAGTGTTAGGGCTTTCAAATCTTCTAGTGAAACTTTCCAAGCAAGTGGTGAATGCACCAATCATCTTCATCACATCCATCATTCTAGGATCACCATCTCGTCCTCTTGATTGCTCAACAACCCAAGTCCTCTTGTCATTTTTTGGTCCTGTTGACCTCTGATCACTTACATTCTTCAATGCTCTAAGCTTATGACAATTTGGTCTGGTGTGTCCTTGAAGTCCGCAATGATGGCAAAAGTGGTTCGTTCTCGGACCTCTTTGTGATATTGGAAGTGATTTCCCTCTAGCTTTAGGTTTGACCACTGATTGGTTACAGGGCTTATTCAACACCCATTGGTCAGCCACGTTCTTCTTCTTTTCATCCTTTACTTTCTTAGGAGTAGAGGCAGCCATTACTGGTTCTTTGGCTTTCACAAACTTCACTTCCCTAGTTATTTTGACAGCTGAACTACTTTCTCTAGTATATCCCAACCCGAATTTTTCCAAGAAATTTTTTTGTGAGGAAATGACTTCATTTAGCTTCTTGGTGTTAACCCTCTCTATCTTGGCATTTGCTTGGACTACCTCATGCTCAAGGAATTTCACCTTTGTGTAAGCTTCTAACAACTCTCCATTCAGTTTCTCTATCTCACACTTGGCCTCCTTATGTCGCACAAGGAGACTTCTATAGTCCTCCTTTACCTTCTTCATCTTTTTCACGACTGCCTTGGCCACACGTGCGTATTCTCCTGATTTCTCAAGGAGTGAGTTGTAGTTTTCTTGAAGACCCTCTGTATTCTCATCTTCTTCAGCATCCGATTCTTCTACAATTTCCATTGATTCCTCATCACTATGCTCCCCAAGCTCTTGCACAAGCAAATTCAAGTCCTCCGAAGACTCAACATGAGCAATAGTCATAAAAGCGGAGTAATTCCCTTCTCCGTCACAACTTTCCTCAGAATTAGAATTGGATGAATCCGAGTCACTAAGAGTTGTGGCATACGCCTTGCCCTTCGATTTCAAATAATTGGGACACTCTTTCTTGAAATGTCCGTATCCGTTGCATTCGAAACAAGTGATTCTTTTAGAAGATTCAGAATCCTTCCCATCTTTCCTTTTGAAGTCTTTTTTCTCCTTTCTAAAACTTGGGAATCTTCCTTTCTCAGCAAATTTTCCACTCTTTTTGAACTTCAAGAGCTTTCGAAAATTCTTCACAAGATATGCCATTTGATAAGTCATGAGCTTCTACCTTTTCATTAGTTGTCTTAAGAGCAAGAGATATGCTTTTCCTTTGTGTGGGCAACGATAGTTCATAAGTCTGAAGTGAGCCAATCAATTCTTGGATTTTGATATCATCGAGGTCCTTACTCTCTTCAATCGCTGTCACTTTGGCACGGAAGCTTTCCGACAATGACCGAAGGATCTTCCTCAATATCTTGGAATCCTCCGTTTTCTCCCCCAAATTAAACTTGCCGACGACCACCTCATTCAGCTTGTTATAGAAAGAGTCAAAGGACTCGTCCTCACTCGTTTTGAGCTCTTAAAACCGAGTGGTTAACATCTGCAACTTAGTGTCTTTTACTTTCTTCATTCCTTCATAAGTGGTTTCCAATATCTGCCATGCCTCCTTAGCAATAGTGATGTGAGAAATCTTGTGAAACTCATCTAGAGAAACACCACAAAAAATAGCATTTAAAGTTTTACTGTTAACATTAGCTGTCGTAAGAGCTGCCTTATCCCAAGTGGATTTAGCGGCCTCCGGTCTAATCCATCTTACTTCTACCGTATCCCAAATAGTATCACCAATAGAACACAAGAATGCCCTCATCCGGACTTTCAAAAATACATAATTACTACCATTAAAATATGGTGGAACATTTAAATATTGAGACTGGTCCATCTCAATACTGGGTCAAGGATTGCACTAAGGTGTTTAAACCATAAAGAGTGCACCCACTCTGATACCAATTAAAAGTTCAAATAGCGTATAAAACACTATGAACGTTTAGACCCCCAATTTACAAATTGCCAATTCAAGCTTTATGTCAAACAATATATGTGCGGAAAATGAACATAAGCTAATAATAGAATTGATAAACAATCTAAACCAATTAAAATCACATCCACAGCAGAAATTAAATGTCAAAGATTAAGGGAAGAGAGATGCAAACACAAGGACAACATAACGATGTGTTATCGAAGAGGAAACCGAAGCCCTCGGCGTAAAACCTCTCCGCGGCCCTCCAAGCGGTCAATAATCCTCTAGAAAATGTAGTTGGGATACATGAACAACAATAGACCCTCCAAGCCTAATCTACCCAGTGTACCAAAGCCCTTTAAGCTTCTTGCTCCAACAAGGTTACGCTAAACTTTTGTCTTTTCTAGCTTACTGGATTCCGCTATAACCCATAGTATCAACCAATATCAATTGGTCCCTTCCTAATTGCTTCTCAAGCACCAAAAAGCCTTCTTACAGATATAGGTATAGTGAAAAAAGGTTTTGGCTAATGTACCTCTCAAGGATGAAATAATGGAGAGGGTGAAAGTAGAGGAATTTGAAAAGTCTCTATGTAAAGATTATGGATGAGTCAATCTTGTTTTTCTCTAAGGTTTCTCTCTCAAAATTCTCTGTGGAAGCTCTCTACATTTTGAGGTATAAGAGTCTATATATACTAGGGTGTGTTTGGAATGCGAAGAGTCATTTTTCCAAAACAGAGCTGGCTGACAACTTGGCCTTGCGACTTGACTGAGTTGCGAGTTCAAGCCGCGAGCTAACTGAATGGCCAGTTTGGAATTTTTGTCCTGTAGTGCTATAGCTGGCATGACGGTTTAGCTTCTCTGCATGCTTCACTCGTGTGCATCTTCTGGCAGCTTGCCAGTCACAAGCCACCAGCGAGATTCAGTCGCAAGTCCCTGCTTCACTGCACAGTTTTGAGCATTTCTTCACATTCTCTCATACACTACCCTTACATGATTCCCACCTAAATACAGGGTTTCTAAATGCTGAATTACAAGCAAATTTGGCATGGAATAAAGCCAACAAGATGGTTGATTAAATTCAACCTTATAATTTTAAAATATGAAACCTTATGTATTTGGGATTTTGTGTTTATTTTTTTGTATGATGTAAATATATTCAAGTTCTCTTTTGTTTTAAATTTTGTATAATTTATATTTCTTATTGACCGCCCTAGAAAATAATCCTAGAGCCACCACTGCAATGAACTTGTGAAAGAATGGTATGGCATTATGGCCAAATTGAGAGATGCAATAAGAGAAATCAACAAGGATCAATTATGTGAAAAAGCCACAAGGTGGTAAACACTTTGATTTTCACAAAGAAATAAGTGTGATAGGCCAAAAAAGTATTGACTCATTGTGATGAATAAATTGATTAATTAGCCAAGTTTATTAATTAATCAAATTAACATGCAATTGTATGTGGCAGCACAAACAAATCAACAATTAACTAAAGTATGCATTGGAAAATAAATTGACACGGTGATTTGTTTACGAATAGAGAAAACCTACACGGCAAAAACCCTACTGAGTGATTTTAAGGTCATCACTCTCGAGAATCCACTATTATCACAACAAGCGGTTACAAGTAAAGGAATCTCAGTACCTTATACCAACCTACAGTTGAACCCTTACCCCAATGCCCAATTGGACTTGTTCTGTAATGACAATCTCTCTTTTTCAATGCACGGCTCCTAGTACGTGATTAACCAATTGCGCGGATCCCAGTATGCGACTTGATCACCAATTTGAGAAGGATGTTGGCTGTTATTGGGAATTTCAGACCGTGGTTGATATAATTAACAAGTTTTAAATCCAAGTTGTTAATTAGATTTATTATGAATAAAACTTGTTAAAACAAACAAATATCAATATCATGTCAAAATCATATGCAGCGGAAAAAATAAATAAGATAAGATATGATGACCCAAGAAAACTAATGAAACAAACTAGTTTCACAATAAAAAACCTGGGGAGAAACCTTCTCGAAAAGCAATCCACTATAGTAAAGAGAAGTTTTAGATATAGAAAAAAACCTTTGTCCCTAGAGTCTACAATCCTCGTAGATGAACTCACAGCAGAAACCTTCTACCGCTTCAGAACCTTTGAACTCTTCAATATATGAACGCCACCCTTTTTGTTGCATGGATCCCAATACGTGACTAACCAAAGATGTATGGCTCCCACTACATGACTAACACACCAACTTGAAGAAGATGTTGGCTGCAAAATTCTTCACTTCATTAACAATGAAGATCAAGAAGCACTTGGTTACAAAACCTTAAGGCGCAAAAGACGCAGTAGCTTCTTTCAGAGAGAATAAGGCATCGGTCACCTTTTGCATATGTTCTCTTTGTATTCTCTTATGTGACGACCTTATATAAGTCTAGGGTTAGGAGAAAAGAAACCCTACACAAATAAAAAAGCTTGGGCCGAAAATCAGATCTGGAAATATGAATTCCCGTAACCTCGATCGATTGAGAGGTGTCGAACTTTAAACTTCGACAGATACAACTATAGAGAAGCTATCGAGGAGCTGTTGAGGGGACATGAGATTTCTCGATCAATCCATCAACTGTCGAGAAGCTATCGAGATTGTGATAAGAAGTTGAAAATCTCGATAGATAGCCTAGCTGTTGAGAGGTGTTGAGCAGCTAACGAGCTTTAAAATTCAACACATTCTCACTTGATTCTTTGACAAACTTGCATGGCTTTAACACTTGATCTTGAATAAGATTTCTTGAAGTATTAAACACATCATAGATCTACCCAAATACTAGTAAAGTGTGTTTTGTCAAACGATTAGCCAATTACATAAAATAGTGACATATGTTCATAACAAGTGAACCACATATGTCCTAACAATCTCTCCCTTTGGCAATCCATGACAAAACCACAACAAACAAATGAACATATGAGAGAAGTCATAAATCACTCAACTCATATTCACTTGTTGAATACAATAAAATCTATTCTAACACAAACTCTTGAAAAACTTTGCAAGAAGAGAGTTTATGGCAAGTAGACTTTGACAACCTATACTTCTGAAACACTTTAAATAAAACTCATCAAGGCATCTCTGTGTGAAGCAGAAATAATAGATTGCATACAAGTAATAAGAAGCATGTGCATAAAGAGAGAAAAGAAACCACACATGTAAGGGTCGGTGAAAGAATAACATACGTCAACATATAAAGAAAAATAAGTACAATGTATGTCAATAATAGTCACAAGACCGGTGTACAAGAAGAAGGAGGTAAGCGCTCCCCCTAACAAGATGAAACACATCTCCCCCTTACAAAGGCATGTATTTCTCCCCATAACATGTAGAATCTTAAAAAGAAACCACATATTCTCCACAATTTCTCCTCATTTTTGTCATGATTGACAAAGGGTACAAGAAACTAGAAAGCTTCACCCGAGAAACATAAAGATGATCAAGGATGATTAAGGGGGTACAAAGAATCCATATAAATGCATGAATGTAATGAAACAAGATGCTATGGATGATAAGATAATAGAAAGATGCACAACATGTGAAAAACAAATCTTTCAGCAAGAAAAATGTTAAGCATATAGGTCCCAAAACACAAACACACACACACACACACACACACACACACACACACACACACACACGCACACACACACACACACAACAAGTCTAACCAATTTTATATTTCAAAAACAAGTTAAGACAGTTTAGTGAGCATACATAGACACAAGTATTCCTTGTGATGGCCAAATCAGATTATACCTGCACATGTATCAAGAGTAGTAAAGAATATTGCATGTTGTGTATGAAAAACATCGCAAGATTGCATAAGTGTCAACTAGTTATGATGATTTGGGATATGAGAAAATCACTTTAACTCACACACAATTATAATTGTTTGATGGAGACTATCACCTTCGAGATACATCTTATAACTGCCAGATCTCCTAGAATATACGTTTGCAATCATATTTAAAGCATTTTTTTTTTTTTAATCTTTTATCTTTTTATTTTTTTTTGCATATATATATGTATATTAATAAACATATCATGCATGGACATATAAGAGAGAGAAAAGAAATACCCAATGATATTTGATATTCCAATTTTGCTATGTCGAAGTACACAAATGTCATTGACATTGCACTTTTGCTATGCCAAAGCATATGGATGTCATTTCATGATTGGCAGGCAACAATGGTGAGATAGTTATTTATGTCTTTCTCTTAGGGTTTTCTAGTCTTTCCCGTAAAAAAGAGTGATATGAGTGTTAAGTATAAGAGATTACTTAACTTTACTCATCACAAACAAGAGCCACAAAACTCATTTGCTTAGTTGTGCATAGAGATGCTCATCTAAGCTACAAAATATACAAATTTTAGAAAACTTTGTTTCAATGGCCATCCAAGGTACACAAGTACCAATGTATACAAAACACACACTGTTTTTGTATTTTTTTTTTATTTTTCCTTTTTTTTTTTTGGAAAACAAAACAAAATAAAAACTAAACAACCAAACAAAACAGACAAACAACATGAAAGCATGAAAGAAAGATGCATATGCATGAAGGCATGATAGAAAAATGCAGATACATGAAAGCATGATTCCAA
The DNA here is from genome assembly GCA_023621385.1 of Quercus gilva. Classification (NCBI taxonomy): domain Eukaryota; kingdom Viridiplantae; phylum Streptophyta; class Magnoliopsida; order Fagales; family Fagaceae; genus Quercus; species Quercus gilva. The sequence continues at coordinate 51,529,849 of CM042475.1, forward strand.
AAACAGATAAGAAATCAAGTAAAAAGGGTCCTACTTTAGATAGAAAGAATTAAAGCATAGGACAAACAAAAAGACAATTACTCCTTAGGCTCCTTTCTTACCCACACAGCACGAGTCTTTGGCTGTAAAGATGAAAAGACATGTGTCCTAGTATGTCTACTAAAGGACATGGAAGAATTAAAATTCTTCTGAAATTGAGTTAAAAAGCTCAAAACTTTTAATAACTCTCCAAACAAGGGTGTAGGTCCTTAAGAGGAAACCTGTGACCATTTGGACAATAGCTTATGAGGATACAACTTAAAGCAATTAGGACGAATATATCCAGAAACACCATAATAGTGACAAACATGAGGTCTAACATAGGATTTAGAATTAGACAAATGAGTTATGGATTTCATACCTTTATCACCTTTCTCAGATTGGGGCACAAAGACAGTCCTTGATCCAGAAGCCGTGGAAGATGAAGGGCTGGAGGAAACAGCATACCTTAAGCTAGTCTTATTAGAACTAGGCTTTTGAGCACTCAATACCTCATCAAGCTTTGTACTAGAAATCCTCTCTATTTGAGTTCTAACTTGACTAAGCTCAACCTCAAGATTCTTGACTTTCTCTTCTAATGAGGTGTTCTCCAAAATAAGAGTCTCAACTAACCTTGTAGTCTTATCTAGTTTGACTAATAGATCAGTTTTTTCAGTTTTTACCTCATTAAGCTCTTTTCGACAAAGATGAGAAATTTTTTTCAGATTTTATGAATTTAGTGCATAGCTTATCATAGACTTCTTGAAGGGTCAACTTCTTGGGTATTTCATCATCAAAAGAATCCTCACTATCACTGGCACTCTCCATAATCACCTTATCAATTGAGGCAACAAAGGCCATAACGTGACTACAATCACCCATATACTCATTAGAAGAGTCATTCTTAATATCACTCCAAGTAGCAACCAACCCTTTATCTTTTGACTCGGTCTTTTCCTTCATAAGGTAGTTTGGGCACTCTATCCTCATATGACCAAAATCTTTGCACTCATGGCATCGGATGATAGGTTTCTCATTCTTGCCATTCCTTAAGGATTTAGGTTTCCTAGAAGGTTTGCCTTTATCATTTTTCCTAAACTGAAAAAGCTTGATAATCTCATAAGTTATGAAGGTTAGATCCTCATCCTCATCCTCATCTTCACTTTCATCTTCATCTTTAGAGTCCCCATTCTCTTCCTTTATACCCTTAAGAGCAAACTTTTTACTTTTTCCACCTTTTCCCATTGAGTCTAATCCCATCGCATAGGTTTGAAGGTTCACTACAAGCTTAGTCAAAGGAATTTGATCACTGTCCTTTACTTCTTTAATGATAGTGATCTTGGCATGGAATCTTTTAGGTAAGGACCTAAGGATTTTTCTAACAATTTTGGATTCTGCAATACATTCTCCAAGGTTGAAGGAAGAATTCACAATATCCTTAAGTTTAGCATAGAACTCATAAAAGGTCTCATCCTCCTCCATCCTTATTTCTTCAAAACTACTAGTAAGTCTTTGAAGCTTCACAGTCTTTACCTTGGTACCTTCATAGATGTTCTCAAGAATGGTCCATGCTTCCTTGGCAACTTCCGTGGATAATATTTTCTTGAATTCCTCATTGGTCACTCCACAAAACAAAGCATTCAAGGCCCTACTATTGAAATTTGCCGTTATGATTGTCGCATCATCCTAATCCACCAGCGCTTCCTTTGACTTAATCCAGCCAACTTCAATAGCTTGCCATACCTGTTCACTTAGAGCTTGCAAAAATACTTTCATACGAACTTTCCAGTATGTATAATTAGTTTCATCAAATAAAGGAGGAATCAAAAGAGATTGTCCATGATCCATGACAACAGGGGTCAAGGATCACACTTAGGAAATTAATCCAATTAGAGTAAACCTGCTCTGATACTACTTGTTAGGAAATTCAGACCCCGGTTGACATAATTAATAAGTTTTAAATCTAAGTTGTTAATTAGATTTATTATGAATAAAACTTATTAAAACAAACAAACATCAATATCATGTCAAAATCATATGCAGCGGAAAAAATAAATAAGACAAGATATGATAACCCAAAAAAACCAATAAAACAAACTAGTTTCATAGTAAAAAACCTGAGGGAAACCTTCCTAAAAGCAATCCACTATAGTAAAGAGAAGTTTTAGATCTAATACAAATCCTTTGTCCCTAGACTCTACAATCCCCATAAGTGAACTCACAGCAGAAACCTTCTACCGCTTCAAAACCTTTAAACTCTTCAATATATGAACGCCACCCTTTTTGTTGCATGGATCCCAGTACGTGACTAACCAAAGATGCACAGCTCCTAGTACGTGACTAACACACCAACTTAAACAAGATGTTAGCTGCAAAGTTCTTCACTTCATCAACAATGAAGATCAAGAAGTACTTAGTTACAAAACCCTAAGACACAAAAGACGCAGTAGCTTCTTTTAGAGAGAATAAGGCATCGGTCACCTTTTGCATATATTCTCCTTGTATACTCTTATATGACGGCCTCTATAATAAGCCTTATATAGGTCTAGGGTTAGGAGAAAAGAAACCCTACACAAATACAAAAGCTTGGGCCGAAAATTAGATTTGGAAATCTGAATTTCCGTAACCTCGATCGATCGAGAGGTGTCGAGGAGGTGTCAAGCTTTAAACTTCGACAGATACAACTATCGAGGAGCTGTCAAGGGGACAGGAGATTTCTCGATCGATCCACTAGCTGTCGAGAAGCTATCGAGCTTTAAAATTCATCACATTCTCGCTTGATTCTTGAACATACTTGCATGGCTTTAATACTTGATCTTAAAACAAGATTTCTTGAAGTATTAAACACATCCTAGATCTACCCAAATACAAGTAAAGTGCGTTTTGTCAAAGGATTAGCCAATTACATAAAATAGTGACATATGTTCCTAACAAGTGAACCACATATGTCCTAACAGCTGCAAAATTCTTCAGTTCATCCAAACGATGAAGATCATAAAGTTACTTAGTCACAAAACCCTACGGTATACAAACACAACAGCTTTTTCAAGAATTAGGGCAAACTAGGTTTCTGGTCACTCTTCTTCACACTTGTGGAATTGTGCTCTTGTGTAACTTATGGCCCCTTTTTCAGCCCTTAAAATAATCCTTATATATGTTTAGGGTTGTGAAAAAAGAAAGCCTAAGCATACATTCACGGATTGGATGAAAATCAGCTTGAAAAACTGAATTTCATAAACCTCGACGTAAACCCTATCTATTGAGCTAGCTATTGAGCCACGGGCTATAGCAGCTTTTAAACCTCGATAGATGCTAGCTATCGAGCTTTAAAATCCTGCACTTTTTGACTTGATTCTTGGACAGACTTGCATAGCTTTAATACTTAAACTTGAAATCTTATTTCTTGAAGCATTAAACACATCCAAGATCTACCTAATTATAAGTAAAGAGCATTTTGTCAAATGATTAGCCAACAACACAAAATAGTGACATATGTTCTTAACATTGAATCACATATGTCCTAAGGCAATCCGTGATAAAACCACAACAAACAAATGAGATATGAGAGAAGTCATAAATCACTCAACTCATATTCACTTGTTGAATACAATAAAATCTATCTTGAATGTTCAAAATGTATATAAAACACCCTTGAACATTTAGACCCCAATTACAAAATTATCAATTCAAGCTTAATGTCAAACAATAAATGTGCGGAACATGAACATAAGCTAATAACCGAATTGATAAACAATCTAAACCATAAATAATCATAATCACAGCAGTAATTAAATGGTAAAGATAAAGGAAAGAGAGATGCAAACACAAGGACAACACTTGATGTGTTATCAAAGAGAAAAGCGAAGCCTTCAGCGTAAAACCTCTCCGTCGCCCTCCAAGTGGTCAATAATCCACTAGAAAATATAGTTGGGATATATGAACAACAATAGACCCTCCAAGCCTAATCTACCCGATGTATCTAAGCCCTTAAAGCTTCTTACTCCAATGAGGTTGCGCCGAACCTTTTTTTTTCTTTTTTAGCTTACGAGATTCCACTATAGCCCATAGCATCAACCAATATGAATTGGTCCCTTCCGAATTGCTTCCTAAAGCACCAAATAAACCTTCTCACAGATATGGGTATGGTGAGAAAAGGATTTGGTCAAGAACCTCTTAAGGATGTATCAATGGAGAGGAAGAGAGTAGAGGAATTTGAAGAGTCTTTTAGGTGAAGATTGTGGATGAATCAATCTTATTTTTCTCTAGGGTTTCTTTTTCAAAATTCTCTTTGGAAGCTCTCTACATTTCGTAGGTATAAGAGTCTATATATAGTGGTGTGTGTTTGGAATGCGAAGAGTCAATTTTTCCAAAACAGAGCTAGCTGGCGGCTTGGCCTCGTGACTTGACCGAGTCGCGAGTTCAAACCGCAAGGTAACTGCATTGCTAGTCTGGACTTTTTGTCCTGTAGTGCAACAGCTGGCATGACGCTTTAGCTTCCCGCATGCTTGACACGTGACCTCCTTCTGGCGGCTTGCCAGTCGCAAGCCACCCGCGAGTTCCAGTCGCGAGTCTCTGCATCTTTGCACAATCTTGAACATTTCTTCACATTCTCTCACACACTACCCTTACATGAATCCCACCTAAATACAGGGTTACTAATTGCTAAAATACAAACAAATTTGGCATGGAATAAAGCCAACAAGATGGTTGATAAAATTCAACCTTACATATCCAAATACAAACTCTTGAAAAACTTTGCAAGAAGAGAGTTTATGGCAAGCAGATTTTGACAACTTGTATTTCTGAAACACTTTAAACAAAACTCATCAAGGCATCTTAGTTTGAAATAGAAATATAAGATTGCATACAAGTAATAAGAAACATGTGTATAAAGAGAGAAAAGAAACAACACATGTAAAGATAGGTGAAAAACTGTAATAACAACCTTAAATGTGTGTGTATATATATATATATATATATAAATAAGTACTAAGTTTACTATCACAATATGATCACAAGATCTAAGGTACAAGAAACAATGTATCTATGATAGAAAGAAAAGAAAAAGATACATAAAATCCTCACTACATCTCTAAAAAATATGCACATTCCCCCTAACAAAAATCTCCTATACTAACTCTCCCCCTATGTGTATGACTACTTTCATATCCAAAACTAATTCCCCTTTTTGTCACAAGTGACAAAGGTTAAGAGTATCAAGTAGCCATTTCGTCATCACTGGGTGAGGTAGCATCCTCATCCATATCATCATCATCGGTGTCGAAGTCATCATCGTCGTTAGATGCCTCAGGAGGAGGAGAAGGAGACTCTACGAAGAAAAGGGAGTGGAGATGGATAGAGTTGAAGAAGTGGGAGGAGTTGCTGTCCCAAACCACCTCGAACGTAGTTGCGCCTCGTTCTGTTTAACAGTAGCCTATGGCACATATAACCTGGAAGTGGTCGAAAACGGGAAAGGGAACAGAAAAATGGCTTAAAATCCTTGTGATAGCCGAAGGGAAGATGAGCTTATCATGGCTCGCTGTATCCTATATACATCGATGATAGAAAGAAAAAAATGAGAGGGAAAATCTATAGTAAGATGCTCTAAAAGAGAAAGAAAAAATCTAGCACGGGGCTCGGTAATAGAGTTATAGTGAGAAAGAGGATGCAAAAAAAAGTGATGGAAATTTAGACCCCTTAAACCACAATTAGATTGAGTAGCCTAGTTAATTAGCCAAGTTGTTACTTAGTCAAATTAAGCAATTCTAGGTTAACACAATTAAATAATCATATCAAATAATAAAGCAGCGGAAATAATAAAGAACACAATGATATGATCACCCAGGAAACCAAACCGGTAAAAAACCTGGGGAGGATTTTACCCACCTATCCTCAAGGCAAACCTGAATCCATTATGAAAGAATCGAAGTTCATACAAAAGGACTACAAGCTCCCCGCTCGACTTCCTAATGCTACCCACCAGTAGAACTTACTGACACGACCACGTGCAAGCTCCGAATCCACGGACTCCTTCTTTCTTGAATTCTTCAATCAGCTACAAGCACCCACGCTTGATATTCTTTAAGCTTCAATGGCGGCAACCTTGTTGATCATCAAGATGTAGAAAATATCTCTACCTTGAAAACCCTAAGTTTATGTGAAGAAAAACTCCTCAAAGATCTCACAAGAGATTCACATAAACCGCAAATATGAGCAACAAAGACTTAGAGAGGTTTGGGTACAAAACCTTAAAAATAAAAGGAGGCACAAGAGGCACTCTAATCTCTCTCTCAAAAGTCTCAAAAACGTTCTAGGGTTTTCCTTATATATATAAGAGTTTTACTTGAACCCCAAGACGTTTAAATAGAGTTTGGGCTGAGCTGGAACTCTGCAGAAAACGCATTTGACCCGAGATTCGATCGATCGAGCTAGGCAGAAATGCTCCAATACATCTGCAGCCACTCGATTCCAACTTTACAATATTTAATAAACTTTGAGCAAGCCTAAACAAGAGTAAACATATTGTTTTGATCATGGTTTGCCAATATTACACATTAGAGTTCTAAATACATAAAATCCTAAATCTTTAGAACCTAACAAAAAGTCATAACCATGTTAAGAAAACGAGAACTTTTAGCAAAGGCCTAACAAGGAGTGAACTGACGCTCACCCCAATCTGAGGGACGCTCACAAAAAGCTGACATAAGCTCGTCTTTGGACACAGTCCTTAGACACTCACAATCGGGGTAGTCAGGATGCACTACCCTCGGGATGCGGAGCACATTGGATACAATATCTGATGTGACCACAATGTGCATACCTTAAACGCGAGTAACAAAAAGAGGTACTAAATAATCAAATCCATGCATGTTGGAGTAGAACTCCTGGATAAGCACGGATGGACAAGTAACCGGGACGTCACATAGTGACTCCCAACTGCTACTGTGAATGACAGTGGGTAGGTCAGTGTCGGAAAAGTTTGACAAAATGACTTGGCATTCCGAATGAACGCCTCGTCGAGAAAAGTTCTCCAAGAAGTCCTTACGGGCCTTCTCATCACGGAACCGAATAGACGAAGGAGTGGGGTCAGAGGAAGTGGATGACCCTAAATGAAGAGGGTTTTAGGACGGAGTAGATTTTCTTTTAGGTGCCATGACGCAACTAACCAAAAAAAGGAGAGAGGGAGAAAGAGAGACAAGCAGAAAAGTACCAACACAATCAATATATATCAAAATATAAATAATTGAAGGTACGTATGCATGAAAATGCATGAGCATGTGATATGCCATAGTAAAGACATCATAGGCTCAGCCCAATCCAATCCTACCAGCACACAATAATTTCAACAATGTAAACACACATCTAAAATGCATGAAGCAGTGTTATAATACACATGTGATGCAATGCATGATGATTGAAAGTCATTTTCACAAAGCCTATCCCAAAAATTTCACAAAAACTCCACCAATTTTGAAAAACCCCAAAGTTTATCAAAAATCCCAAAAGTTAGGTCAGAAAACATGAAATGCATGATAGAATGAATGAAAAAATATCATACCAGAGGAAAGAAGATGATCTTAAGGCCGAAAATCTCTTGGGAAAGGAGTTTGAAGTGAGAAAAATGTGTTTGGGAGGTGAGAAGACATAGAAGTATTAAGAGAGATCGAGGAAAATGAGATCTGAATCGCGAAGCATGTATTTATAGGAAACTCATAATTCTTGACAGATTGAGAGGTGTCGAGCTTTAAATGCGTGAAGAGATACAGCTATCGAACAGCTGTCTAGAAGTGTCCATAGCAAAAACAAGCTTGATAGATCGAGGAGCGATTAAGGAGCTATTGAGGAGACAGAAACTTTCTCGATAGATCAAGCTATCGAGAAGCTATTGAGATTGCAATAAAAAGAAGCTAAAGAGCTCGATAGATAAACCAGGTGTCGAGGAGCTATCGAGATTGCTTAAACTAGTTTTTCAGGAAGAGAAAAACATTGATATGAATGCAATCAAACATGCAACTCAACCAAGGATCCAAACAACACTTTAATCTCTCAAAAACATCTCTTAATCAAGAAAAATGTTAAGTACATAGATCCCAAAACACACAAACACACACACACTAAACAAGTCTAACCAATTTTATATTTCAAAAACAAGTTAAGACAGTTTAGTGAGCATACATTAACACATGTATTCCTTGTGACGGCCAAATCACATTGTACATGCACATGTATCAAAAGTAGCAAAGAATATTGAGTGTTGTGTGTGAAAAACATCACAAGATTTGCATAAGTGTCTACATGTTATGACGATTTAAGATATGAGAAAATCACTTTAACTCACACATAATCATAACTGTTTGATGGGAATTATCATCTTTGAGGTACATCATATTACTTCCACATCTCCTAGAATACACGTTTGCAATCATATAAAGCATTCTGATCTTTTTGCTTTTTATTTTTCTTTGCATATTTTTCTTTTAAGAAAACCATGCATGGGCATATAAGAGAGAGAAAAGAAATACCCAATGATGTTAAGCATTTGACATAGCACTTTTGCTATGCCAAAGCATACAAATGTCATTTCATAATTGGCGGGCAATAGTGGTGAATAGTTATTTATACCTTTCTCTTAGGATTTTCTAGTCCTACCTGTCAAAAAGAGTGATACGAGTATTAAGTACAAGAGATTACTTAATCTTACTTATTACAAACACGAGCCACAAAACTCATTTGCTTAGTTGTGCATAGAAAGGCTCATATAAGCTACCAAAGATACAAAGTTTAGAAAAATTTGTTTCAATGGCCATCCAAGGTACACAAGTACCAATGTACACAAACACACACTGTTTTTGTATTTTTCAATTTTTTTTAATTTTTAATTTTAATTTTTATATGAAGAACAAAATAAAACAAAACTGAAAAAGTAACCAAACAAAAACATATTAAACAAGACAATGTAATGCATAAAACTAGATTGATTTAAAACATAAAAGCAAAACACACAAGTAATGCAAAACCAAATACAAGAAGGTGAGAGAGAGAAAAAGTGACAAAGTCACTTGGAGTCTTTTTCCTTCCACACCTTGGAAGAACCTTTTCGTTTAGCAAACCCTTGATCCGGCGGTGACGGGGAAAAGTTAAAACCATTCAAGTTTGAAAGGAACATGAGGGCTTTGAGAAGATCTCTAAGAAGAGCAAAAGAGGATGGAAACTAATTATGATCTCCTGACACGATCATGTTGTTACTGTTTTGAGCTGCTAACCACTTGTAGCAATTAGGTCGAGTACGTCCAGCTGCTCCATAGTGATGACAAAAATGCTGCCTTTTCTGTTTAGGCTTTTGATTATTTCCCTTCTTAGCCATAGGGTTTTTAGTCTTATTCTTAGCAAGTTTAGAGGGTACTCTTGAGATAGACTTACCCTTATCTATGTTCTCACTAGCTAATTCATTTTTAACTTCATTATTCTGAGTTTCAACATTATTAGCAGTAGGAACAAAAATAGTAGCACTAGTAGAAGCAATACTAGGAGAAGAGAAATCATACCCGATCAGAAGCAAATTTCTGAAGACTGAGCATCTCATCGAGCTTAGCACTTGAAGTCTTTTCCAACTAAGCTCTGACTTGGAAAAGTTCTACCTTAAGTTTCTTGGTCTTCTTAGTCAAGAAATTATTCTCAAATCTCAGTGCTCTAATTGTCTAATTTACTTCATCAAACTTTGTAGAAATTTCTTCCTGCTCAAGCTCCACATCACTAAGCTTCTTGGTAGCCAACCTATACAACTTCTCATGCTTTTCTGAGACCTTGTATAACTTTGCATAGGCTGTGTGGATGTCATATTATTCATCCATCTTCTCAAACTTAGACTCCACCAATTCCTCTTCTTCATCCACATCTTCAACAATCCCTTTAGTAGGATTTATGGCGGTAGTGAAGGCATTTAGGATTCCATCAACCTCATTATCAGAATCATCCTCAGGCTCAGTGTCACTCAACGTAGCAGCAAGTGCCTTGTTCTTCCCAATGGTCTTGAGATACATAGGGCACTTTTGTTTCATATGACCGAAACCTTGACACCCAAAGCACTTTGGTCCTGAAGGTACAGTGTACTAACCGCGTCCTTAGCATCCTTCTTTCCTTTGTCTTGGCTTTTAGATTGAGAAGAACTTGACTGTCTACGGTCTTTCTCGAAGCCCTTTGCATTGGCATTTTTCATAAACTTCTTGAATTGCATGGTGATGTAAGACTTCATCTTAGAATCTTCATCATCAGAAGACTCATCAGTATCACTGTTCTTGGCCTTCAATGCCATGCTCTTGCTCTTGCTCAATTTCCCGATCCTTGTCAAACCCAACTTATAGGTCTGTAGATTTCCAATCAACTTTGTCAAAGGAATATTGTCAATATTCTTTGATTCCTCAATCGCGGTGATCTTGGCATGGAATCTTTTGGGTAGAGATCTGAACACTTTTCTCATAATCTTGGGTTCTGGAATGGTTTCCCCAAGATTAAAAGTTGAGTTCACTATGTCCTTGAGCTTGGCATAGAAATCATCAAATGACTCATTCTCCTCCATTTTGATCTCTTCAAAGCTTGTAGTGAGTCTCTGAAGCTTTGAATCCTTGATAGCCTTAGTTCCTTCATAGGTTGTCTGGAGAATGGTCCATGCTTCCTTAGCAGTTTCAGTAGAGGATATCTTTTTGAATTCTCATTCATGATTGCACTGAATAGAGCATTCAACGCCCTGTTGTTGAAGTTTGCTGCCTTGATTTTTGCATCATCCCAGTCAGCCGGCGCTTCTCTAGGCTTGGTCCAGCCTATCTCTACAACTTGCCAAACTTTCTCATCTAAAGACTGCAAGAAAGTTCTCATGCATACTTTCCAGTATGCATAGTTAGTGTCATCAAATAAATGAGGTATAATAAGAGACCGCCCTCTATTCATGACAAAACAGAGGTCAATGGATCACACAGCAAAGATTAACCCTAATCAGAGTATGCCTGCTTTGATACCACTTGATAGGCCAAAAACGTATTGACCTCTTGTGATGAATAAATTGATTAATTAGTCAAGTTTATTAATTAATCAAATTAACATGCAATTGTACGTGGAAGCACAAATAAATCTCCAATTAACTAAAATATGTAGCGGAAAATAAATTGACACGGTGATTTGTTTACGAATGGGGAAAACCTACACAGCAAAAACCCCACTGGGTGATTTTAAGGTCACCACTCTCGAGAATTCACTATCATTACAACAAGTGGTTACAAGTAAAGGAATCCCAGTACCTTATACCAACCTACGGTTGAACCCTTACCCCAATACCCAATTAGACTTGTTCTATAGTGACAATCTCTCATTTTCAATGCACGGCTCCCAGTACGTGACTAACCAATTACACGGATCCCAGTACGCGACTTGATCACCAACTTGAGAAGGATGTTATTTGCAAAGTTCTTCAGTTCTTCTAGATGATGAAGATTATGAAGTTGCTTGGTTCCAAAACCCTATGATGTACAAACACAGCAGCTTCTTCAAGAACTAGGACAAACTAGGTTTCCGGTCACACTCTTCTTCACACTTATGGAATTATGCTCTCGTGCAACTTGTGTCCCATTTTTCAGCCCTTAAAATAATCCTTATATATGTTTAGGGTTGTGATAAAAGAAATCCTAAACATACATTCATGGATTGAATGAAAATCTACTTGAAAAACTGAACTTCATAAACCTCGATAGATACCCTATCTATCAAGCTAGCTATCGAGCTTTAAAATCTTGTACTTTCCAACTTGATTCTTGTATAGACTTGCATGGCTTTAACACTTGAACTTGAAACATTGTTTCTTGAAGCATTAAACACATCCAAGATCTATCCAATTACAAGTAAAGTACGTTTTGTCAAAAGATTAGCCAACTATACAAAATAGTGACATATGTTCTTAACATTGAATCACATATGTCCTAACAAAGTGGAAAAGCCAATGCACACAAGATATGGTAATCTTAAATTTCATAGGGTTGTGCAGGTTTCCTCTAGATGATGATTTTGGGTGGGAAAGCCTTTGTGGGTTGGTCGGGTTAGCTTGCCTTTAAAGGGTGTAATTGTGTTTGTAGACAACAAAAATGGGGATGGGATAGAGGCATGGATAAACTTAAAAGAGGAAGATATGGTCAAATTCAGAAGTGACAAAAAGCTTATTATAACTAGAAAATTATTTCACAATTTCTTCATTGACTGCTATCATTAGCAAAAAAAAAAAAAAAACGATTTTATGTAGAAAATGTTAAGAAGCTAGGGAGGGCATAGTTGTAAGTTGTTACAACCCTACATGACAACAATGGTTGTATATCATTTACTATTTGAAATTGTGTTGTATACTATTTGCCATTTTTATGTGTATTGTAGGGGTATTGGGCCCAGGAGTTCATTATCTATGAGTCTATTGGGCCTAAGGCCCAAGCCGAGGACTAGAGGACGTCCGAGGAGGAGTAAACATTGTCAAAGGAATCCATGTTAGTAGATGAAGAAGTTAGTTTTGGTCTTGATGGCCCAAAAGGGTGGCCGAGGATGAATGCCTCCTCGGCTAACCAAGGCTGAGGTCCGAATAGGTGGTCTGCCATCTAGGGGAACGTTTTAGGGAGTTCTATTGGTACAGATAAGCATTGCAGAAACATAGGACAAGGAGGAATCCTAAAATATCTAAGGAAAAAGTTGCTACCATCGTATTAAATGCACTGCAGCTAACTCTCTGGCCACATTAATGTGGAGGTAATACCTGAATAGTGGTTTTTAGCCTTACGGCTACTACATGAAGACTTATGGAAGGTGCTGATGAGACAAGTATCAACACCAACCATCTGGCATGCACGTGGAGTAAAAAGATGAAGGGGGAAGAGAGTATAAAAGAAGGAAGAAGCAATGGGAGAGGTGGATCGAGAAATTGAGAGAAAAACACTATAGCATCAAGAACTAATTTTGTAATCAAACTTGAAAGAAATATATAAGAATTTATCTCCTCAGATTGTGCCGAGGACAATTTTCTTTAGTACAAACTCGTTCACTTTCATTCTCTTGTGATCTGAATCTATTTTAGTGTTTTTTTGATTCATTAAAGTCCAATTTTTTCGACCTACGCTCTACAAATTCATTGTTTTGGGCTTTTTGGGCCTGAGTCCATCAACCTTTGGGCTAGGAACTTAAATCTGGTTATTAAATGTATAATTAAAATAAATAAACTTGAAATGTAAACATTTTATAAATGTGATTATTATGAATTTCTAATCATTTTAATATTCTTAATATTTTTTCAATCATAAAGGATATAATGAAATAATATAATCCATTGGTAGATTAGTCAATACACAAGTTGAACCTAAGGTTTTATATTAATTACTTAATTATAACCTAGTATTTAATAAATAATAATCTTTATTCTTTAATCATGAATGTCAAGATTGGCTATTTATATGTTGGCTCAAAAAATAAAATATATTGAGAAGCTTGTGTATTGTGTATTAATATCACTTCCTAGCCTTCAAAGTTCGGGCACCTTTTTTTCTGTCCTTTCTTTTATAGGTGCAACAGGTTGGGCTACACACAATAATCCTTCATATCCCTTAAATTTACCCAGCCAATTTATGATGATCAAGATTCAATCTCTTATATTTACTATTACTCCATGAGACTATACCAATTTGCCTTGATGGTCCGACTCTGTTCATTGACAAGTGAAAACAAAATGGGCATGCCATTTTCAATTAAAATTGGACTGGCCTGCTAATATCGTTTAGATTACTCTTCAGATCTAACTTTGAACAAGTTATAATATCGCAGGGTACAAGAAAACAATATAACTGCCAGGACTAGAGCTAGGTAACTCTCCAGGAAATTTGTAATGTGTAAGATTCTCCAGGCTTTTATCCAGAAGAATAACAAGAATAGACTATGATATATTCAAATCTTTATTTCAATCCAATTAACATGTGGCTGTGCCTCTTGCCCAAGACAAGCTTAAGCCTACCAATAGATATCATATATTTGAATTGAGCAGCTCGCTGACCTTCAATGGCAGAACAAGAAACTCTTGCTTGAGACCAGTTAGAAAAATCGTTCATTGTAAACGTACAAGAACTCGATGCTGATTACCATCTAAATATTAAGGTCAAAAGAACACCCTTATGCAACTAAAGGGATAAAAAGTTCTTTTGACTCATTCAACTGCTACAGTGAACACCTTATAGCAACTACAATGGATACAAGGCTTCTTCCTACTCCCTCAAACCCCCTCTCTGTTTTCTATACTTCGTTTCCTTCTTGATCTCTCAAAACTGAAGCAAAATTGCCAGTCCCATTAATGTCACTTAACTTCCATAGTTTGTCAAACTCACAAAAATCATGCATATGGCTGGCAAAGCAGTTATGTATTTATGGATTCAAGTAAGACTCCCCCCAACCATCCTTTTTTTAGCTTCTCTGCTTTTCTCAAAACATCATTCCTTGTGTCTTCATGATTGATAAGGAATATTTTCACTAGTTAGAATTTTTTTTCAAACACCATAGAGTCTTCGGTCACCAAAAGCATCATGAGCTTACCAAAAGAATCTTCGGTCATCAAAAGTATCGTCGGTCACGAAGGGAGCATGGCACCATGCGCCACACTTTGTCCTAACGGTCGTCATGTATCAATGGGTTGTCAGGTACCAAGGGGTCGTTAGGTACCCAGCGGTCATTAAGTACCTTCCTTAACATCGCACAACACGTTTCACCTTGACGATCATCATGTACCAATGGGTCGTCATGTACCAAGGGGTCGTTAAGGACCTAGCAGTTGTCAGATACCTTCCCTGACACCGCACTACACGCTTCACCCTAACAGTCATCACATATCAATTGGTTGTCAGGTACCAAGGGGTTGTCAAGTACCCAGCGGTCGTTAGGTACCTTCCCTAACACCACGCGACACATTCCGCCCTGATGGTCGTCAGGTATCAATGGGTTGTCAGGTACCAAGGGGTCGTCAAGGACCTAGTGGTCGTCAAGTACCTTCCTTGACACTGCGCGACACATTCCACCCTGATAGTCATCACATATCAATTGGTTGTCAGGTACTAAAGGGTCGTTAGGTACCCAGCGGTTGTCAGGTACCTTCCTTAACACCGCGCGACACTTTCCGCCCTAACAATCGTCACGTATCAATTGGTCATCAGGTACCATAAGGTTGTCAGGTACCTTCCCTGACACCGCACGACACCTTCTGCCCTGACAGTCGTCATGTATCAATGGGTCGTCAGGTACCAAGGGGTCGTTAGGGCCTTAGCGGTCGTCAAGTACCTTCCCTGACACCGCACGACCCGTTCTGCCCTAACGGTCGTCACGTATCAATGAGTCGTCAGGTACCCAGCGGTCGTTGGGTACCTTCCCTAACACCACGAGGCATGCTCCGCCCTGACGGTCATCACGTATCAATGGGTCATCAAGTACCAAGGAGTTGTCAGGGACCCAGCGGTCATCAGGTACCTTCCTTGACATCGCCCAGCGCGCTCTGCCTTGATAATCGTTACGTATCAAGGGATCGTCAAGTACCTTACCTGTCGCCTAGAACATGCAGACACAAACTTGTGTAAATCGATATGACGCTTTTGGCAGACGACCCACTATACTCGTCCAATCAACAAACCAACTTGCACACTAATAAGGGTATTTTCATCCAATAGAGTCCTTCGAGCACTTTGACCCATCAGGATGGAATACTCCACCACTGACCAGTCAAGGTTTGTGCCTTTTCTGGTGGGACCTATGATGGAAATATGTATGAACGCAGCGGAAAAATAAGTTTAAACGGATCTACTTCATTCACAATTGATAACATGTGCCATATAAGTTTCTGAATTAGAGAACAAGAGAATGTACCTTGAAGTTGTGAAATTAAAAAAAAAACGAAGATCAGAAATTCTTGAGAAGACTTTCAATCTTCACTCCAATTCCACTATATGCCCAAGATGTGTGGTCTCTCAATTGGTAACAAAAGGATTGATTTAAGAGTGACAAAAAAACTCACATACACACCACTTCACAATGATGTTTTCTCATCTTTCAATTTTGAACGTTTTTCCCTTTTGTATCTAACCAATTATCTAATTGGACTGGCCTTTTGGGCCTTACCAATTGGGCTTAAGTGTGTGGCTTGGAGTGGGACCAAAAGGGACCAATAAGACACTAGCTCCAATGGGCCTTGGGCTTTTCTGTCAACTCTTGACAAGTCCAAAGTTACCATTAACTATATTTAATACCACTATATAAATATAGTTGCACTCTAGGTCTTATCTATAAATTATATCCCAAGACTTTATTATACATGCAACCCCTTCATAAAATATTCGTAGTAACACAAAGTCTTGAATGAAGACTGCCACTTTGTGAATTACTACATCTTAATCCTTGAGTACCCGGTTTAATCCTTTAATGTTATTCATCATATATTTATGAAATCCAATTTCATAAATATATACTTTAGTCTTACTAAAGTGGTTAGGCCTAACTCATCTGAATAACAAATCCATTAAACTTATCTCAAGAGAATATTTTGTATCTCTGTTAAGAGACTATGAATTCCATCTTGAGAATATATGTTCCATCAACACTAAATGTGGCTGCCCAACATACTGAGGTTTTGACCGTTACTTTAGATCTCACTCCTGATATATCAAAACAACCCACACTTCATGATCAAGTCCATTATTCTCTCAGGATTAAGAGTTCATGCAAATATAAGTCGTGAGATTTATTATTCATTTGACAGTCTTTAGGAGAATGATAAATCTCACAGCGGTCCAGTTCAATATGTCTTAACTCTTAAAACATATTAACACATCAACTAGAAGTCTCCACTTCCATGATCAAGACAAATCATCGTAGTTGATATGTTATAGTCTTCGCAGATGAAATGTCCAATTTCATCACCGACTACGAACCAAATTCTGAGTTTACAAAGAACTTGTGATTTATATCTTCTGTGACTTTTCACATAAATCACATACTATGCATCTTGTGGACTATATGATAATGTCCAAATATTCATGTTACCTTATTTCAGATAATAATAAAACAACTTTATTAATAACAATATTAAGTCATACATCATGTCATACATAATGTCATACATAATATAGTACATAACATCATACAATAGGATTCTAGGGCACAAATCCCAACAATCTTCCACTTGCCCTAAAGACTATTATGCACTAATCTAACTCCCATTCCCTCCAAATGTGACTCGAAGATCCTTTGAGGCAAGGCTTTGGTAAAGGGATCTGCTAGATTACTTGCACTTTCGATCTTTGCTACTATCACATCTCCACGAGCAATGATGTCTCGAATGATGTGATATTTTCTCTCAATGTGCTTTCCTTTCTTGTGATTCCTTGGATCTTTAGATTGTGCAACTGCTCCACTGTTATCACAAAACAATGTGATTGGAACTTGCTCCATTCTTATAACACCAAGGTCAGAAAGGAATTTCTTGAGCCATACAGCTTCCTTTGCTGCTTCACAAGCAGCAACATATTCTGCCTCCATGGTGGAGTCCGCAATACTAGATTGCTTGATACTCCGCCAACTAATGGCTCCACCTCCCAAGGTGAAAACACATCCTGAAGTGGATTTTCTGAAATCTAGATCCGATTGAAAATCTGAATCTGTATAGCCAATGGGAATCAAATCCTCACAACGGTAAACAAGCATATAATCTCTCGTTCTCCGTAGATACTTGAGAATATGCTTTACAGCTTGCCAATGTTTTGGTCCTGGATTTGATTGATATCGGCTGACCATGCCAACTGAATAACAGATATCTGGTCTAGTACAAAGCATGGCATACATGAGACTTCCTACTGCAGAAGCATAAGGAACTTGTCTCATCATATCCACTTCCTCTTGAGTCTTAGGCCTTTGGTCATCAGACAGAGGAACTCCATGTCTGAAAGGAAGTAATCCTTTCTTGGAGTTTTGCATGCTAAACCGTTCTAGAACTTTATCTATATATCCAGCTTGTGATAAGCCTAACATCTTATTCTTGCGATCTCGCCAAAGCTTGATCCCTAGAATAAAGTTAGCCTCACCCAAGTCCTTCATATCAAATTGACTTGACAACCAAACCTTTACAGATGACATTACCCCTACATCATTTCCAATGAGTAGAATATCATCAACATAAAGTACTAGGAACATTACTACTTTATCTTGATGTCTTTTGTACACACATGGTTCATCAAGATTTTGATCAAAACCAAATGACTTGATTGCTTGATCAAATCTGATGTTCCATGATCTAGATGCTTGCTTAAGTCCATAAATGGACCTTTTCAACTTGCATACCATATGCTCTTGGTTCTTTGCTATGAAACCTTCCGGTTGCATCATATAGATTTCCTCTTCAAGATTGCCATTAAGAAATGCAGTCTTGACATCCATTTGCCAAATCTCATAATCAAAATGAGCAGCAATGGATAAGAGAATTCTGATAGATTTAAGCATTGCTACTGGAGAAAAGGTTTCATCATAATCAATACCTTCCTTTTGTGTATACCCTTTCGCCACTAGCCTTGCTTTAAAGGTTTCAACCTTTCCATCTATCCCTCTCTTCCTCTTGTAAACCCATTTGCAACCAACAGGTTTAATGCCGTTAGGCGCCTTTACAAGATCCCAAACTTGATTGGAATACATGGAATCTAATTCAGATTTCATAGCTTGGACCCAATGATGTGCATCTATATCATTCATTGCTTCATCATATGTGTAGGGATCCGATTCAACCTCTTCTGACATAGCTTCATAAGTTTCTCCCAAACCTATGAATCTTACAGGAGGCCGAACAATTCTCCCACTACGACGAGGCACCTGAGTACTAGACTTGTCATGAGTAGTATCTTGTGGTGTATCTAATACAGCCACATCATCCCTAGTTTCATCTATTGGTTGTTTATTTACAGGTTCATTCATTTCAGCCAAAACAACTCTACTTCTAGGAGTATAATTATTCATATAGTCATTTTCTAAGAGTTTTGCATTTGTGCTAACAAACACTTTATTATCTTTATGACTATAGAATAAACCTCCAACAGTTCCTTTTGGATACCCAACAAAGAAAACCACTTCTGTTTTAGACTGTAACTTGTCAGACTTTCCTTTTAACACATGTGCTGGACAACCCCAAATATGGAGATGTCTCATACTAGGCTTACGCCCATTCCACAACTCCACAGGTGTTTTAGGAACAGACTTCGAAGGTACTAAATTCAGAAGATACATTGCAGTGTTTAAGGCATATCCCCAAAAAGAAATAGGTAAAGTTGAATAACTCATCATGGACCTAACCATTTCTAAAAGAGTCCTATTCCTTCTTTCTGCTACACCATTTTGTTGTGGAGTTCCAGGTGCAGTCAATTGGGATACAATTCCATTCTTAGTTAAGTAATCCTTAAAATCCCCAAGAAGGTATTCGCCACCTCGATCAGATCGAATGGCCTTTATGCGTTTGCCTAATTGATTCTCAACTTCAGCCCTAAACTCTTTGAACTTTTCAAAGGCTTCGGACTTCCGTTTCATTAGGTACACATAACCATATCTTGAGTAATCATCAGTGAAAGTAATGAAATACTCATACCCTCCTCTTGCCTGGATTGACATAGGACCACAAACATCAGAATGCACTAGCTCTAGCAAATCTTGGCCTCTTCTACCTTTTGCATTAAAAGGTCGTTTGGTCATTTTACCTTCCAAACAAGATTCACAAACTGGAAATTCATCAAAGTCCATGGGCTCTAAGAGTCCATCTTTGATTAGTCTTTGAATCCTATTTGAATTAATATGACCTAAACGCAAGTGCCAAAGATATGCATCACTAGTAGAAGGAAATTTTCTCTTTAATGATTTTACATTAGAGTCATTATCTAATTCAGAATTATATAATTCATGCTTATCAGGAGTTAAAATATAAAGACCATCCACAATATTTCCAGAACAGATAAACACCTTATCCTTCTTTATTACAACATTGTCTTTTAGGATAACACAATATCCATGTTTACCTAAGTAAGTAGCAGAAATTAAATTCCTACGAACATTAGGTACATATAAACAGTCTTCTAATATTAGAACTCTAGATACAAAACAAAAACTATAAACACCAACAGCTACAACTGGAATCTTGCTCCCATCAGCCAAAGTAAGAAACAACTCCCCTTCTTTAAGCTTTCTGGTCTCCTGGAACCCCTGCAAGGAATTGCAGATATGATTAGTACAACCTGAATCCACACACCAGGAATCCGTGGGATTCTGTACCAAACATATTTCAAGAAGGAATGTATTATTCATACCTTTATTCTTGGCAGCTTTGAATACTGGACAATTCCTCTTCCAATGTCCTTTCTCACCACAATGGAAACATTTTCCTTTGAGCTTCTTTCCTTTGTCGGCAACCCCTAAGACAATTTGTTTACCCTCTTGCTTGGTGAAGTCCTTCTTCTTCTTCTTCTTACCCTTGCCTTTCGACTTAGGTTGAGAAGTAGAAGCTTCACCCACATTGGCTTCAACATTGGAAGTACCAAGAATGCCTTCCGCCGCTACCAACTCATTCATTAATTCAGACAAAGAGTAAATCTTTTTGTTCATATTATAATTGAGTCTGAATTCCTTGAATGATTCCGGTAGTGACTAGAGTATCATATCCACTTGGGATTCTCCATCAATATCGGCACCTAAAACTTCCAATGTATTCAGATTGGAAATCATTGTAAGACAATGTTCCCTCACTGAACTACCTTCAGCCATTTTGGTATTATAAATTTGTCTCATGGTTTCTTGCCTTGCTGAACGGCCTTGCTCACCAAACATCTCCTTCAGACTTAGCATGATGTCTGAAGCTAGTTCTACATCTTGCATTTGATGCTGTAGAACATTTGAGATAGATGCTAGGATGTAGCACTTGGCCATCTCATTAGATTTCTGCCAACGATCATATCGCTGTTTTTCCTCAAGAGGAGCATCTAATGAAGGAAAGCTAGGACATGGTTGAGTAAGCACATATTTGTGCTCTTCAGCAGTGAGAACTATGTCCAAATTTCTTTTCCAGTCAACATAATTGGATCCAGTCAGTTTGTTTTGATTAAGTATGGTAACAAGTGGGCTAAATGATGCCATGTTCAAATCTGAAAACAATAAACATGAATATGATAAATAAACTGGACATTATCAATTTAGCATATCAACATATAGTATGGAACCTTAATAAAACCATAATATATTATATGCAACGACAACCCAATCCCATATTCAATATCCCTTAGCATAGAGTGAATATAAAATACTATGATTGATTGAGAACTATTCTCATCATTAGTGCTATCATGATAACTCTTATCAAACACTAATAATATGCCGTTATACATTTGGCCTCTAAATAATGATAGTAAGAACTCAGCATAGAGGATACTATAATATTCAGTCTAGTGTATACCATTGTCTAGAATCATGTGTAGCCACATTTCATCCCCTTAACAGGCTTATTTTGTAGTACCATAATTCAAAACACCCTCCGCATGGAATGCAAAGCTCGAGGCTAAGACAAGGTGTTTGATCAAACCACTATAAACCAAGAAATTCAATCTTGTAGTACCATGAAATAAATACTCTCCGCATGGAATGCTAAGCTCGAAGCAAAGACAAAGTATTTATTTCATACTACTATGAACCGACAATGGAGGCCGTGAGATCCAACTCTTGTATCTCTCTCCCACTAGATGTTTTAAAGAAGGTTTTTAAATTATTAAACATGCATAATCTAATTACACATAGCCTTGCACTTTAAACAATTGAAAAACACACAGAAAAACTTCAAAATTCCCTTCAGTGGCTTTTTCGTGAGTATCTCGCTACTAAGCTCTTCTCGCGAAAAGGCGTAAGAAAAAATAGCGAAAACACAAAATCCAGACAAAAACTTTCGCTACTGTCTCGCGGGTATCTCGCTACTAAGTGCTTCCCGCGAAAAACCCGTGTTTTCAGTTTTTGAAGGGAAACTCTGAACAGTTTCAACGGTTTTCTATGAACAAACAAATACCATATGAACATGACTAACAGAATTTGATATCAAAACTGAATTCCATTGATGCTATAGCCTTAAAGTTCAATTTAACATTCTTAAATTCAAATTTAAACAACATCATAACATCAATATCAGTTTTTATCAAATCATAGTTTCAACAACCATGCAGAAAATTAAATACATATATAATCTTCTAACATATTGAAACTATTATCTCTAACTCCAAAACTCATAAAACATGTTATACAGATTGGAAATTGAAGACCGCTCTGATACCATTTGATGGAAATATGTATGAACGCAGCGGAAAAATAAGTTTAAACGGATCTACTTCATTCACAATTGATAACATGTGCCATATAAGTTTCTGAATTAGAGAACAAGAGAATGTACCTTGAAGTTGTGAAATTAAAAAAAAAACGAAGATCAGAAATTCTTGAGAAGACTTTCAATCTTTACTCCAATTCCACTATATGCCCAAGATGTGTGGTCTCTCAATTGGTAACAAAAGGATTGATTTAAGAGTGACAAAAAACTCACATACACACCACTTCACAATGATGTTTTCTCATCTTTCAATTCTGAACGTTTTTCCCTTTTGTATCTAACCAATTATCTAATTGGACTGGCCTTTTGGGCCTTACCAATTGGGCTTAAGTGTGTGGCTTGGAGTGGGACCAAAAGGGACCAATGAGACACTAGCTCCAATGGGCCTTGGGCTTTTCTGTCAACTCTTGACAAGTCCAAAGTTACCATTAACTATATTTAATACCACTATATAAATATAGTTGCACTCTAGGTCTTATCTATAAATTATATCCCAAGACTTTATTATATATGCAACCCCTTCATAAAATATTCGTAGTAACACAAAGTCTTGAATGAAGACTGCCACTTTGTGAATTACTACATCTTAATCCTGGAGTACCCGATTTAATCCTTTAATGTTATTCATCATATATTTATGAAATCTAATTTCATAAATATATACTTTAGTCTTACTAAAGTGGTTAGGCCTAACTCATCTGAATAACAAATCCATTAAACTTATCTCAAGAGAATATTTTGTATCTCTGTTAAGAGACTATGAATTCCATCTTGAGAATATATGTTCCATCAACACTAAATGTGGCTGCCCAACATACTGAGGTTTTGACCGTTACTTTAGATCTCACTCCTGATATATCAAAACAACCCACACTTCATGATCAAGTCCATTATTCTCTCAGGATTAAGAGTTCATGCAAATATAAGTCGTGAGATTTATTATTCATTTGACAGTCTTTAGGAGAATGATAAATCTCACAGCGGTCCAGTTCAATATGTCTTAACTCTTAAAACATATTAACACATCAACTAGAAGTCTCCACTTCCATGATCAAGACAAATCATCGTAGTTGATATGTTATAGTCTTCGCAGATGAAATGTCCAATTTCATCACCGACTACGAACCAAATTTTGAGTTTACAAAGAACTTGTGATTTATATCTTCTGTGACTTTTCACATAAATCACATACTATGCATCTCGTGGACTATATGATAATGTCCAAATATTCATGTTACCTTATTTCAGATAATAATAAAACAACTTTATTAATAACAATATTAAGTCATACATCATGTCATACATAATGTCATACATAATATAGTACATAACATCATACAATAGGATTCTAGGGCACAAATCCCAACAACCTACCAACTATGGACCCGTCGAGATGAACTCCTTATTTGACTTCCTTGAAGTCTCTGCAAATCAATGCTCCACATATATGCCTGACGGATGGTTGCATATGTACTTGACGAATGGTCACGTCTTATCCCCCGTATTCATATTGACGGATAGATGGTGATACCAACGGACAAATGGTCATACCAACGGTTGAGAAATTGGGTCCCACAAACCTTTACGTGTTCTCCCTTCATGCATCCCTATATGGAAATAACTTGCACTACACGCCCAAAGACCACACTCCACGCTCGTGTATTCCCTATATGGGAAGAAAAGCTCAAGATCTTTGGGTCTTAACTCCAAATCTTCTCTACAAGGAAAAACCCCATATTCAAGGGATCTTGGTCAATTCTACACCACTATATAAGCACTAGGCCTCCTATTCCTTAAGGTACGTGCAATTTTCTAGCTCTTGCACTTTTGAGTTATTGGAAATTCTTCTATCACTGACTTAACCTCTGGAGGGTCTTTGGTCGGCACCCCACTGGTGCTCTTTGTAGGTTCTTCTTCTTCTTTGTTCTTTAGGTACCTCATTCGACACGTGTGTGGACGATCAACTCACTGACAATTTTGCATCATCAATGATAATGGCTCATTCTGCAAAGGATATTATTCCAGAATCATCTCATGAAAGATTTAAGACCTAAAGTTTTTTTTTTTTTTTTCTTGGTTTCACACCCAACACAAAGTCTTGCATTGGCATCTGAATAATCATCAAAGGGATAAATAAAAATTAGGACTTTGTGGTGATCAAATTGAAATCTTTAAGGGAAAAAATGTGTGGGAATAGAAATCAAATATGAACTTGAGATAACAAATGAAGAACTATGTTTTCTTTAAGGCTCTAAAAGTGGACAATATTTTAGGGCAATGGAACTCGTTGTGCAAATCTCAACATGATTATGCAAGCATCCGCATTTTTGCACCATTTAGATTTTATTCTTTGCGTAGCTCCAGGTGCCTATTGGCTTAAAAATATTGCCTCCATCAACTTGCCTTAATTTACATTCTCAAAAAAAAAAAAAAACTTGCCTTAATTTTAGTAGATTTTGTGCCAAGGATATATATATATGTGTGTGTGTGTGTGTGGTAATTGTAAATAACAATAAAAGAACAATAGTAAATCTTTGTGCCAGAAAACACATCCAAAAGATTATGTTGTTTTCGTTAATAATATTTAATAATCATAAAAATTCATACCATAATAATTAGACTCCTAATGATACTAATTGCTAAGAGCATTTCTAGTAGTCTCTTCAAAATTTTGTACTGTTTGGAAAGTGAACAGTTCATTTTACCTTTTGCCTACTTACTTTTTCAAATACACTTTCCAATAGAATTTCTATCATTTTCTCCATCTCATTTAAATATTATTTCTTCATTCATTCTTTATTATTTTTTTATCATCATTTATTCTTCCTATATTCATCCTAACAATTATATTTTTTAATGAAAAATGTTATATTCACAATATTTTTTGCAATACTTTCACAAGAATCACATCAAAATCTAATGTGGAAAGTTATTACTAGTTCTAATTTGAACCCACCACTGAAATTATTTTTTTACTCACTAATATTAGCTAATAACAATCTATTACTTAAAATTTATTGTGAAAATATTGTGTTAGTATTTCTTAATTGCCATTTTTTATTTTTTATATTATTTTTCCAAACTTAATTACATCCATATGTTTTTTTTTTTTTCCTCTTGGTTTTTTCTCCACCACACACCTATCCCACTTCCATCTCTATCTACCCTTCTTTTTCTTTTTCTAGTTCATTCCAGATCTCACTTCCACTATCTCCAACTCCCTCTTTCTTTCCTTAGCTCTTTTTTTTTTTTTTCTCTACTTGATTCTAGAACACTCTCTACAGTGATAAGAAACAGAGAAATTAGGAACAAGCTATTTGCTTGCTCCACCGTTGATCGAAGGACACAGGTAAGCATTGTCTCTTTTTTGCTCCATCGTAGGTTGCTTGCTTGCTCCATCGTGGGTCAGATGGCTTCTGTCTTTTTTTTTTGTTATGATTTGATTAATTTTGAAATTGTGTTTTTGAGTTTGTATTTTTTATTATGCTTGAGTTTAGAGATGTTTAAGAGAAATGATTGTTATGTTTGTAGCCGTTGTGAATGTTTGATTGAGACTGAGTTTAAAGATGTTTGAGAGAAAATATCAAGAATAGTTCAATTGTTACTGTTGCGATTATTGAGTGAAAATTAAATATTTTAATCCGTTGTAATTATTAAGACTGAATTAATTCTTTTGCTCATGAACATGTCTCTCTCTTTTCTATTTTTAATTTATTTTTTATTTTTTATTTTTTTAATTTTTATTTTTTTTATTTTTTATTTTTTTTTATTTCATTTGGTTTATGAGAAAAATTATTTTTGTGTTTACGTTGTATTTTGCATTTTGTAGCCATTGAGATAAAAAAAATAGAGAAAGAGAGTGAGGAAGAAAGAGAAAGGGAGGAAAGAGAAAAAAATAATTTTTTATTCAACCAAGTAATATTTTAAGGGAGAATATTGTTTAGAGGAGCTACAGTAATTGCTACAGTGCTCTCCATGCCTGGAGAGCTACTATAGAAAATCTAAAAAAAAAAAAAAATTGGAAATAAAGAGGCTGTTGGATGGATTTTTTTTTATGAACAGTGACTTTTTTCTTCAAAAAATAGAGATAAAGCATCTGTTTTTTTTTTTTTTTTTTGATAGGAAATACTACATAATACTATTAAAATCAAGAGTGAGAAACTACAAACATGTCATGAGCACACGCGTGCTCTAAAAGGCTAGGACATTCCTCTAGCCAAACTACATAGTTCTCAAGCTCTTTAGCATACTGCGCTAACAAGTGAGCAGGGACATTTCCCTGTCTTTTCACATGAGAGAGAAAACCACCTAAAGCTTGTGGCTATTTCCAGTGTTTCTTCCAGCACATTTTGAATGGAAGAGGGCGCATCCCCATCTCCCTGGAGCGCCTTGCAGATGATCAATGAGTCGCCTTCAAACATCGCCTCCCTAAAGCCCACGTCCCTTGCAAAAGAAACTCCGGCCTCCATTGCTTTTGCTTCGATCTCGGCAGCCCCAAATGTTGCATCCACAATCTTGCTTAAAGCTACTATTACCTCTCCAGCTTCATCCCTGACAACCACACCTATTCCCGCTTTTTTCCTATGTTTGAAAACTGCACCGTCGACATTCACTTTGTATCTTCCCTTGTCAGGTGGCTTCCATATTGTCAATGGACCTCCAACCGATAAAACTCTCAGACCGATTTCATTTGCAGCGCAGTACTCCTCCACAAGGTGCAGGGCGGATTTCAAGATCACTCGTCCCATTTTGCCCAGGCCTCCCATCCTTCTTTCATTTCAGTCTTTCCATATTCCCTAACAAACCGATATGACCTTCTCCATTAGATCGGCCTGAGTCGTTTCCCAGTCTTTCAAACACTATATAATATCCAAGAAAGTTCAAGATTGGTCAATGACAAAAGGCAGAGCAAGCTTACTAGACTCCCATATCTCATGGGCGTGCTTGCAAAACCACAACAGGTGACACGTTGTTTCCTCAGGTTGACCACACAAGACACAAGCATCGTCCTCAGTAATTCTTCTTCATATGAGATTGTCTTTGGTGGCTAGGATATTCCGGCCAGCTTTCCATGCAAAATGTCTTAGCTTGTGAGGGAGTTTCAGCTGCCAAATACATCTCCACACCTATTTGTGCATTGAGGCGTTTGAGCAATCTCCCCTATTTTGTTCTAGCCTTTCCTCGTAGGCTAATGCGTAAGCCGACTTGACCGAGAGTTTCCCAGACTTAGTAGCAGCCCAAACCAGCCTATCCCGTCTACCAGCCAAGCTTAACGGAATACCCATTATGGCTGAAGCATCCTCGGTATTAAAGCACTTTTTGATCAACCTCACATCCCACTCAAATACCTCTCTGTTTATGAGATCCTTGACCAAAGCAACCTTTGAATTCGGTTTTTCTGGGGTAACCACCATGTAAGTGCTCGGCCTTAGCACCTATTTGTCGCACCATACTCTAATGTTTCCTCCATCTCCCACCTGCCATCGACTCCCACTTCGCACCACTCCTTGTGCAGCCATAAGGCTCCTCCACACATAGGATGGGTTTCTCCCTAAATCTGCATCCACAAAACTGCCATGAGGAAAATATTTAGCTCTAAATACTCGGTAGAATAGGGAAGAGGTGTTTGTTTGCAACCTCCATCCCTGTTTCGCTAAAAGAGCTATATTGAAAAGTTTCAAGTCACGAAAGCCCAAACCCCCTCTATCTTTTGGCATGCACAACTTCTCCCAATTTAACCAAGCCAATTTCCTCTCCTTATTCGCTTGGCCCCACCAGAACTGTCTAGTCATTCTGGCAAGTTCATTGCACAGTTTGTTTGGCAAGAGAAAGCAGCTCATGGTGTAGGACGGCACCGCTTGTGCGACTGCCTTAATCAAGATTTCTTTGCCAGCACTAGTTAATAATTTTTCCTTCCAGCCAGACACCTTATTCGCCATTCTCTGTTTCAAATGAGCAAAAGTGTTGGACTTCGATCTTCCAACTAGAGAGGGTAAACTGAGATATGTTTCATGGGGTTTGATCACATTGGCTCCAAACATGGTTTTCACATCTTTTCTAATCCCAGCATTCGTGTTGGGGCTGAAAAATAGTGAAGTTTTGTTTCTATTTAGCTACTGGCCTGAGGAGACTTTGTAAACTTGTAGCAATCGCTGAATCTCAGTAGCATCCTTCCTTGTTGCCCTTCCAAAAATAATACTGTCATCGGCGAAAAAAAGGTGTGAAATTTTTAGTCCCTTTGCTGAGGCAGCCACCCCATTGAGCTTTTTTAGTTGGACAGCATTGTGTAGGAGTGCAGAGAGACCCTCAGCACAAATGAGAAAGAGATAAGGAGACAGTGGGTCTCCTTGCCTCAACCCCCGGGTTGGTTGAATCTTGCCATAAGGATGCCCATTAATTCTCACTACATATGTAACCGAAGACACACATCTCATCACTATGGAAATCCAGTCATCATGAAAACCCAATCTCTTCATTATTTGCTGCAAGCAGACCCATTCAACTCGGTCATAAGCCTTGCTCATGTCGAGCTTTAGAGCCATTTCACCGCATTTACCCTTCTTTTTTCTACTTATGTGGGTCATCATTTCATGGGCCACAAGTACATTATCAGTGATGAGCCTCCCTGTCACAAAAGCGCTCTGATTCTCACAAACAATCTCCTGCAAGACAAATTTCATTCTGTTTGCCACCACCTTAAAGGCTAGCTTATATGCTACGTTACATAAGCTAATAGGCTTATAATCAGTAACCCTTTCTGGATTCTTGTTTTTGGGGATTAGTACAATATGAGTATCATTAAAATGTGGGGAAGCAGTGCCATAGTTACGAAAGTCTAAAACAGTAGAAATGACAATAGATTTAACCGTAGGCCAGAAATGCTGATAAAATAGGGATGGCATACCATCGGGTCCGGGCGCTTTTAAGGGTTGCATCTGCTGAAGAGCTTTCTCCACCTCCTATGCATTAAAGTTTCTAAGCAGAGAAGCATTCATCCTATCCGTGACTTTTGTGTGAATGGCCTCAAGTAGCTCCTCCTCCACTGTTGGCCGCGAGGACGTAAACAGCTGTTCATAGTAGTTAAGGAAGGTTCTACTAATTTGTTCCTCATCCTCTTGCCAAGTTGTTAGGTTCTAAGGTCTTAGGATTTTATGTATTTAGAACTCTAATTTGTAATGTTGGCAAACCATGATCAAAACAATGTATTTAGTCTTATTTAGACTTGCTCAAAGTTGGTCTATTATTGTAAAGTTGGAATCGAGTGGCTGCAGAAGTACTTAGGACTTTCGGCCTGGCTCGATCGATCGAAGGACAAGCTCAATCGATCGAAAATCGCACAGGTTGATTTTTCTGCAGAATTTCCAACTCAACCCTACTTCATTAAACGTTTAGGGTTTTATGTTTTTACCCTAGGTCCTAGTTAGTTTTTACGCGTATAATACGCGAAACATTCGCGAGCGTACGTGCCAAACAAAATGACTTCCGTTTAACGTTTTCATTCCAAAGTTACGGTAAATAACGCGTTTTATTGGAATGAGGAGTTTAATTGCCGTGATATACGGCCTACATAAGAAACGTAGACTGAAACACTAACATAAAAAAGATGGACTAGTTCCTCAAAAAAAAAAAAAAAAAAAAAAAGACGGAGTAATTACAAAACTAAAGGATAAAAGCTGTAAAGGTTAGTGATAAAGTGATAATTACTTCCCCGGACTCATGTCAATCCATTAACAGATTGAATAGACTAATATATGAATATATCTGATAAACTGATAAGTTATAACACTGATTGATAACAATAAAGCTGCCAAAACCTAAGGTGTACGTGTAGGTAATTAGGTATAGGCTATAGCCTATTATACTCAATTGTGAAGGTTATACACAAAAAGCTATCCTCCATTCTACTGTACTAGGAGAATTTCAATTGAGCCTTTAAGGCTGTCTGTGCGTCCAGCCACCCAACGCCACTGTTACTGTAAGTGCAATCTATATTTTATGCTTAATTATTATTAGTTTTAAATCTCTTTCATCCATTATACCATTGTACTTGAATCTTCCTTATTATAATATAGTTATGATTTAATTTTACATTCTATTGAATCAATTATACATATATTTATTTATTATACAATATAAATATTTGTAATCTGCTAGCAACTAGTAAGTTGTCAATGTCTCAGCCAAAAAAGTAAGCTATCAAATGATTGAATAGTATGTCTCAAAAAAAAAAAAAAATGATTGAATAGTAAAAGCCTAAGAGAAATCAAAATTTGATATATTTAATTCTAACCATATTATATTCATTATGTATTTATTATAGGAAAAAGAAATATGGTTAGAAAGAAATATCACTTTTGGGAGTATGTTGAGGAGTTAGATGGTCGTTTTAAGTGTAATTTCTGTGAACGAGATTTTGCTGGAGGTGCTCCAAGAATTAAATCACACTTAGCAGGAGTTAAAGGTCGTGATATTGATATCTGTACAAAAGTTCCTGATGATGTACAAGCAGAAGCTTATTTAGCAATTGGAGGGCATAGTAAAAAGCTTAAGATTACATCAAATTCAAGCAATGTGGAACAGAGCAAAAAAATGTCAACTTCAATGTCCAATGATTTGCATCAAACCACCATTTTAGAGATGTGCAAAAAGAAAGATAAGAGTGCAGTGGACAAATTGCTTACCCAACATATTATATTGAATAACATATCATTTAATGTTGTTCAAACTCCAGCCTTCATTCGCTTTGTGCAAGGTGTTGCTGAATATGGTCATGGATACAAGTTACCCTCTTATTCAACTCTTCGAACGAAGTTAATTCCAAATTCAAGGATAGAAGTTGAAGAATATATATCAAATGTTAAAAAGTCTTGGGTTACAACTGGCTGTACTCTTATGTCAGACATATGGAGTGATATGAAACAAAGAGCTTTTATTAACATTATTGCATATTCTCCTGGAGGAGCAGTATTTATGCGTTCAATTGATGTTTCTCAAGAGAGAAAAACTGGATTTTTTCTCAAACAGATTATTTCTGCAGTAATTGAAGAAATTGGGCCTAATCATGTTGTTCAGTTTATCACTGATAACACCACAAATTTTGAATCAGCTGGAGACATGCTTATTGGTAAGTATCCTCATTTGTACAAGACACGATGTGCTGCTCATGGGATTCAATTGCTTTTGAAGGATATATATGAGGAAGTTAATTGGGTGCAAAAGGTAATTGATGATGCAAAATCAATTGTTGCATATATGTATAAGCACACTATCGTCCTCTCACTCATGAGAGCACACACAAACAATAAGGAGTTAAAACATCCTTGTACAACTAGGTTTGCTTCTAATTTCTTGATGCTCCAATCTATTTTGAATGTTGAAAGCGAATTGCGATTACTTGTTGCATCTTCTGATTGGAGAGGATTAGATTACAGCAAAAAGGATATTGCCAAAGAAGTTACTAATATAATTCAAAGTACAGAATTTTGGAGTCAAGGACATGAGGTGCTACTAGTTTTGGAGCCATTGGTTCGAGTTCTTCGATTAGTTGATGGTGATGGGTCAACTGCTGGGTACTTATATGAAGCAATGGAAAGGGCAAAAGAAGCAATTCAGCAACGTTGTGGCAACAACCAAGAAAAATATATACGGATGTGGGAATTATTTGAGGGAAGGCGTACTCAAAATATAATCCATCCAATTCATTGTGCTGCAGCCTTTTTAAATCCTGCTTACATGTATAGTGGGACATTCACTGAGAATCGTGAGATGAAAGAGGGAATAAGTTTTATACTAGAGAATTTGGTGGCTCTTGAAGAAAAGATAGAATTTATGGGACAAGTGCAACTTTATCGCATGAAATTATCAAGTTTGTTTACTGAAACTGCAATGACAATGTTGAAAACATCTCATCCTAGTAAGCTCAACAACTTTACTATAGTTTTAATATTTAAATAAATTATTTCTTTATTAATTTATGGGTACATATTAATTTTTACTTCATTTGTAGGAATATGGTGGGATTATTGTGGAGATAGTCTTCCTGTTTTAAAAAAGTACGCCATTCGAATTTTGAGTCAACCTTGTAGTTCTTCCTCATGTGAACGTAATTGGAGTGCATTTGAAGCAGCACAAACAAAGAAGAGAAATAGGCTGACACCTAAGATGTTGGATGATTTGGTGTATGTAAGAATGAACACAATGATGATGGAGAAATTCCATACCTTAGAAGCTCGAGATGTAGAGCCGATTGATCTTGACAAGCTTAATGAGCTTCCTGAACATGAATATGTTTCTCAAGAACAAGATACAGAGAATGACACACTAGATGAAGAAGTTGAAAACATTAATGATGATGTTATAGATGATACGGATCTTTCATGGCTAGATTGATAGGTTTTTTTTTTCCCCTCTTTCCTATTTGTTGATTTAGTTGTGATGGCTAATAAGTTAAGATCGTTTATATTAGATCTTTGATTGGGTAGAACGTTATTTGATATATAATTTTTTTTTTTGAAGCAGATTATTTGATATATAATTTAATTATTAGTTTTTGGATAAATCCTTTATAATCTTCTATTAAACATAATAGAACAACTATTGTATTTACTATTTATCTATAAAATAAAATACTTGACAAATATTTCCGTATTTTTTGTAGCGTTTTTTTAAAATATAAACGTATTATACACGTAATATACACGTACCGTTATTTATCCGTTCTCGTATTTTTCTGCTGAATTTTTGAAAGGTATTTTTCTTAAAATGACCGAAGTATACACGTCCGTATATTTTCTGTATCATACACGTACCGTATTTTACTAACTATGCCCTAGGTATTTAAACAAAACCATAGCCACGTTTTTGGAGGTTGTCCATATTGTATTGTTGCTCATACATTGCTGTTTTGTGTGAATCTCTTGTGAGATCTTAAAGGAGCTTTCCTTTACACAAAACTTAGGGTTTTCAAGCTAGAGATGATTTCAACATCTTGAAGATCATTATAGTTACAACCATTGGAACTTAAAGAAAAACAAGCGGGGAGCTTGTAGTTGATTGAGGAATTCAAGAAAGAAGGAGTCCATGGATTCAGAACTTGCACGTGGTCGTGTCAGTAAGTTCTACTAGTGGGTAGCATTAGGAAGTCGAGCGGGGAGCTTGTAGTCCTTTTGTAAGAACTTCAATTCTTTCATAGTGAATTCTGGTTTGCCTTGAGGATTGGTGGGTCAAATCCTCCCCAGGTTTTTACCGTATGGTTTCCTAGGTGATCATATCATTGTGTTCTTTATTATTTCCGCTGCTTTATATGTTTTATATACATGATATGATTATTTGATTGTTTTAACCTAGAATTGCTTAATTTGACTAAGTAACAACTTGGCTAATTAACTAGGCTACGCAATTTGGTTGTTTTTAAGGGGTCTAAAACCGTTCACAAGTGTTATCAGAGTCCAGCACCCTGTTTATGGAGTTTCTTTACCGCCGGTTAGAAGCTTTTGTGTGGAAAAAAGGTGGTGTTTTTATCACCCGCACTCAACCAATTGTTTCGGGACTGTTGGTGCCACATGTCCTCCTCCACAAACAGCCACTTATTCAGCTCCTTTTTCATGGCATGAATATCCTCTAAAGTCGATTCACCACCCTTCATATTCTCCAACAACTGAAGTTTTCTTTGTAACTCAGAAATTTGTTTACCAACGTGGCCAAAAGAATTTTTGTTCCACTCGGTCAGTGACACACGACACTCCTCCAAGCAATGAAGAAGCGGCCATTCCGTCCCCACACTTCTTCCTTTTTCCCACGCATCAGAGACCACCACAGAGCAACGGTCATCTGTTAGAGATACTCCAAAGTATTTAACTTAAAGTGTTTGACCAAAGGAATATATAGATGTAAGCACCATACCGAAGTCAGCAATAAATGGTCCACACACGTCTAATGTCGCATGCTGACAGCTTGAGGCACTAGTATAGTGGATCTTAACTTTGAGTCTTAAACCGGGCCTATGCCGATATTGGGAGTGTTGTTAAATTTTGACAGCGTAACAAGTTTTGGACATTACTCACATATTGATAGTCCAACTGTAAAGTTGTGATTTACAACTGTGTTTTTGTTGGCTTTTATTCCGTGCCAAATTTGATTGTAATTATGTTCAATCGTTTAAAACCCTGTATTTGTTGTGGGATTTGTTGTAAGAGTTGTGTGATAGAGAGAGTGTTTGAAGACTCAAGCATTTGAAGAACTGAAGGATTCTCGCGGGTATCTCGCGACCAAGCATCCCGCGAAGTAAACCATGTGCCAGGCACATGCTGGAATGCGAAGAGTCAGGCCAGGTGGAGACAACTGTGTCTCGCGAGTATCTCGCGGGTAAGGCCTTCCCGCGAGACACCCGCGAGACTAGCTGTTCTGCCAGCCTGTACTTTTTGAGTCACACCTTTTGCACCTCTCCTATATATACCATCATTACCCACAATTGTTGAGGAATGCTTCAGAGAGAAAACCCTAGCCAAACACATTGGTAATTAGAGATTGTCTTCCCCATCTTTCTCTATACATTTGCTTGTGGTATTTCCTCAACCCTTCCCTCTCCATTATCCATATCTTTGAGAGGTTGATAGCCCAAACACTTACCACACCTTGTGAGTGCTGTGTGACGTTTTGGTGCTGCTGGGAAGCATTGGAAGAAGCCTTGAATGGCAGATGCAACATGGAGCTTGTTGCGGGATCCGGATAACTAGGACAAGACACGGTTCCGAGAAGCCTTGTTGGAGTAGGAGCTTGGAGGGCTTAGGTACAGCGGGTAGACTAGGCTTGGAGGGTCTTTTGCTAACCCATGTATCCCAACTGATTGTCTAGTGGATCGATTTCCGCTTGGAGGGCGGCGGAGAGGTTTTTCGCCGAGTTCTTCGGTTTCCTCTTCGAGAACACGTCTTGGTGTTTTCTGTGTTTGCATCCTTCTTCCCTACTCTTGTTTAATTCCATTATACTGCTGTGTTGCTTAGTTTATGGATTAGAGTAGCTTACTTGTTCATCTGCTCGCTTTTACACTATTCCGCACTTTGTATTAAAGTTGTGTAAAATCTATCGAGCCGTAATTTTTATTTGGGGGTCTAAACAGCTCTTGTGTTTTCAACACATTTTCGAGCTTTCAATTGGTATCAGAGCGGGTACACTTAGTGTGGTTTAATTACCTTAGTGTGATCCTTGACCTCTTGGTGTTGCTTGTATAGTGACGTGTTTGTTTTCAACATGAAGGGCAGTAAACATGTTTGTGAAAAAGACTCTATGAGCATTGTTGAAGACTGGTCTAGTAATGTGTTTTCACAGTTATTTAAATCTAAGAAACATGCTAGAATTTTCTGTCACATGCTGAAATCTCTTGTTCATAGAAACCATGATTTACATAACAGCTTATGTGAGTCAAAGTCATTGATCTCTAATTATGAGAGGAGAAATAGACACTTGAGTGATAAACTTGATCATATAAAAGGAAAACTTCACGAAATAGAGGAAAAAGAGTCCTGTTTCGAGGGTCAAGAGTGTCTCTCTCATGCTTGCCTTTTTGTCCATACTGCTTTGAAAGTTTTTAATTCATGTTTGTGGTACCTTGACAGCGGATGTTCAAAGCACATGACAGGAGATAAGTCATTGTTCAAAACACTTAAAGAAAAGGAAGATGGCTTTGTGACTTTTGGAGATGGCAGTCACTCACATGTTCTTGGAAAGGGAACGGTGGACATTCTGGGACTGCCACTGCTGAATGACGTGTTGTATATTAAGGGATTAAAAGTGAACTTGCTAAGTATTACTCAGATCTGTGATGATGATTTCTTAGTTCAATTCTCAAAGAAAGGATGCCTAATCTTGAATGAAGAAGGTGTACAAATTCTGAAGGGACTTAGAACCACCGATAATTGTTATGGAGTCATTCCCAAACCAAGCATAGCATGTCGAAGTGCCAGGGTGAATCTCTTGGAATTGTGGCATCAACGATTTGGGCATGCCAATTACAAACAAGTGGCAAAAGTTTCGAAGCTTGAAGCAGTGGTTGGATTACCAAAGTTTGGAAAAATTGAGAAGAATGTTTGTGGTCCATGTCAGTTAGGAAAACAAACAAAGTCAAGCCATCCGAAAGTAAATGTGATTGCAACCTCTCGCCCTTTAGAATTACTGCATGTGGATTTGATGGGCCCAACAAGAACAGAAAGCTTGGGTGGAAAGCGGTATATTATGGTGGTGGTTGACGACTTCTCAAGGTACTCTTGGGTGGATTTTCTTAGAGAGAAATCAGAAGCATGTGACAAGATGGAGAAATTATGCAAGAGACTAATTAATGAGAAAGGAGTTCCTATAGTCAAGATCAGAAGTGACCATGGAAAGGAGTTTGAAAATGCGAAGTTTGAAGCATTTTGCAATGAACACGGCATCAAGAAGGAATTTTCAGCTCCAAAGACTCCACAGCAAAATGGAATAGTTGAAAGAAAAAACCGGGTGATTCAAGAAATGGCTCGAGTAATGCTACTCAACAAAAACCTTCCTCAGAAGTTTTGGGCTGAAGCAGTAAATACCTCATGCCATATTGGTAATAGAATTTACTTTCGAGCAGGAACAAAGAAGACATCTTATGAAATTTGGAGAGAAAAGAAACCGAAGGTGAAATACTTCCGAATATTTGGAAGCAGATGTTATATTCTTAATGATAGAGAGAATCCTAGAAAATTTGATCCTAAAAGTGATGAAGGGATATTCCTAGGTTATTCACTAAATAGCCGAGCATATAGAGTGTTCAACAAACGCACCAAAACAGTGATGGAATCAATAAATGTGGTAATCGATGATACCATATCTGAAAAAGGTATTGATGATGGTGAAGGATCTGATCTAAAGAAGAAAGAGGCTGAGGACGACATGTCACAACAGGATGATGTTGAGAAAGAATCACCAGAAAAAGAGTCCACACCTCCTATACCAAGAAGGGAAACTCGATCGACACATGGGTTTTCTAGCCCTCTCACTCCACCGGAAGTTCAACCTCCAATTTCTCGAGATGAAGAACCTTCTACCTCCAAGAGACCATCATCAAGGGTAATTCTCAATCATCCATCAAGTAATATCATTGGTGACGTCAATGAGGGACTTCGGCTGAGAAAAGGACCAAAATACGGTGCGAATCATGTGACATATAACTGTTATCTTACTCAATTTGAACCCAAGAAGGTAGAGGAAGCTCTTGGAGATGAGAACTAGATAGAGTCTATGCATCAAGAGCTACATCAGTTTGTTAGAAATGATGTATGGGAATTGGTTCCAAGGCCCAAAGATAGTCATGTGATCGGCACCAAGTGGATCTTCAAGAACAAAACTGATGAAGACGGTGAGGTTGTTCGAAACAAGTCCAGGCTGGTAGCTCAAGGATATACTCAAGTGGAAGGCATTGATTTTGATGATTCGTTTGCACCAGTAGCAAGACTAGAGTCGATCCGAATCCTATTGTCCATAGCCTGTGTCATGGATTTCAAACTGTACCAAATGGATGTGAAAAGTGCCTTTCTGAATGGTTTTCTAAATGAAGAAGTATTTGTTGAACAACCAAAGGGATTCCAAGATCCTCATTTTCCAGATCATGTGCTAAGATTGAAGAAAGCACTATACGGGTTAAAGCAAGCACCAAGAGCATGGTATGATCGCCTCACAACATACTTGTTGGATCGTGGATTCAAAAGAGGGCAAGCTGATCGAACATTGTTTGTAAAGAGAGATGAGCAGTCCCTCCTAGTTGCTCAGGTCTATGTGGATGATATTGTGTTTGGATCCACACTTGATCATTTGGCTATTGAATTTTCCGAAGAAATGAAAAAGGAGTTTGAGATGAGTATGGTAGGGGAACTGAACTACTTCCTAGGACTTCAAGTGAAACAACGGAAAGATGGGATATTCATATCTCAAGAAAAGTACGCCAAGAATCTGGTTAAAAGATTTGGTCTAGACTCTAAGAAACACACGTCCACCCCAATGAGCTCCTCATCAAAGCTGAGTAGGGATGCAGCAGGTGTAGAAGTGGATCCAACGCTCTATCGAAGCATGATAGGGAGTCTCTTGTATCTTACTGCAAGCAGACCAGACATTGCCTTCAGTGTAGGCGTATGTGCTCGATTCCAGGCAGCCCCCAAAGAGTCACATTTAACAGCAGTCAAAAGGATTATCCGATACATAAATGGGACATCTGATTATGGAATTTGGTATTCTAGAGATTCCAATGAATGCCTGGCCGGATATTCTGATGCTGATTGGGCCGGTTGTGTTGATGATAGGAAGAGCACCTCCGGTGGATGCTTTTATCTTGGAAACAACCTGGTGTCATGGATGAGCAAAAAGCAAAATTCAGTCTCTTTATCAACAGCCGAAGCTGAATACATTGCTGCTGCAAGTGCTTGTGCTCAATTACTCTGGATGAAGAAACTCCTTCATGATTATGGAATCACCCAAGACACAATGTGTGTATATTGTGACAATACAAGTGCCATAAATCTGTCAAAAAATCCAGTTCAACACTCGAAATCAAAGCATATCGAAATCCGGTATCATTTCATTCGAGACTTGGTGGAAGAAAAGACAGTGTACTTGGAGTTTATCAACACTGACAATCAGAAGGCAGACATATTCACTAAACCCCTCGATGGCCCGAAGTTTGAAGCTTTGCGTAAGACCATCGGTGTCGGTATCATCCCTTGAACTCTATCTCTTGTGTGGAACTTTACTGCTCTTTAGTGCTTATATTTTTTTGGTTCCACATGTTCAGCTTCAGATGTTTCTATTTCCTGTTTTGGTTTAAACCTATTTTTGTTGATCTTACTTTTCTTGTTCTGTTTTGGGTGTGTTTCAAAAATTCAAAAACCCATAAAAATTGAAAAATCTCAAAAAGTTTGATAATTTGTTTTGTGCATATCTCATGTGAGTTTGGCCTAGTACCTTCGTACTTATGGCATAGTGCATTTACGATCTTCACTTGTTCGTATGCACTCTTTTCTATGTGGAAGAAACCCTGAAAATTATGAGTGACTGTTGTAAATAGATCTTCAAGCCTGTCATGAATGATTGGTCAATAGTCTTGTTGGTCTTGATACTTGCATAGACTTGTGTCTATATCTCTTCCCACTTTATTTTTATGTTTTTGCAAAAAGAGCTCACCAATTGTAAATCTCCAAATGAAAAGA
This sequence comes from Quercus gilva, assembly GCA_023621385.1. Classification (NCBI taxonomy): domain Eukaryota; kingdom Viridiplantae; phylum Streptophyta; class Magnoliopsida; order Fagales; family Fagaceae; genus Quercus; species Quercus gilva. The sequence continues at coordinate 51,569,509 of CM042475.1, forward strand.
GATATTGAGCTGCAAAAGCCTGTTGCACACACTAGTATTTGACTAGGAAAAAGGAAAAGCGACTCTTTTTAAAGTATATGTTATGGTGCTCAAAAAGCCAAAGGCTTCTCATCAATGTTGAAATATCATAAATTTCAAGCACCTTCCTCAAAATGAGATGTTTTGTCCATACAAAATGAAAATGGACCAATTGTTATGAGTTATAAGAAGCCAAATGAAAAGCTTCTATGTTATGTTTTCAATGTGTGGGAGGTCATATATACTCATTTTTATAATGGAGATAGTCCACATGATTTCATATCAATTGTGTATGACTCGTGTGAATTGATCATTGAAGCTTCGCTCTGGTCTAAGGACGATTTCACATTTGATACTCACACACAACACACAAGTTTTTGATTCAATCAATGCCTATCTCATTTGTGTGATTGTATATGTCCAAATGTGATGCGAATGCCCATGAACTTGTTGATCAAATCCAAAAAGATTTTTGTGAGTTTTATTAGTTTTTGAAAGTGATTTTATACTTTCTTGTGTTTCTTTTTGGTCAAAATGCCTTTTGTGTGTTTTTCATCAAAAAACTGGTTCAGGGGTTCTTTCGCGAGAAGCTCGCGACTAAACTGCTTCCCGCGAAAAGATTTGAAAGAAAAAAAAAAATTTTTTATCCTGTCACACAGAGAATTTCGCGACTGTCTCGCGACTGTCTCGCGACCAACAGCTTCTCGCGAAATGCTGTTTGGCAAAAACTGGAATTTTTTCAAAATCAGACAGAGAATCTCGCGACTGTTTCGCGACTGTTTCGCGACTTAGCGCTTCTCGCGAAAATTTTTTGCTTCAGTGGCACTTCTCGCGACTGTCTCGCGACTGTTTCGCTACTCCCTATCCCGCGAAAAACGCGTGTTTTCAGTTTTATAAGGCTGATGTGATTGTTTTGTTTCAAACTTTCAACCATTCCCTCGCTTAACCTCTCTCAAAGCCCTTCCTAACCCATCTTGCTATTTCATCAAAATCCGCTCAAATCAAACATTTTTTCTGCATTTTCTCTCTCAAGGTATGATTTCTAAAACATCCTTTTCATGTTTGTACATTGATTTTGCAGAATTTCTGTTAGGGTTTTGCTATTTTGGGATTTCCGAAAATTTTGGGTTCTGTTTCAAATTTGGGTGAAGTTTTTCTCAAAATTTTGATTGGGTCTTGTTCCTGTTGATCTTGGTGCATCTGTGTTGGCCCCTTGTGGCGTTTTAAAGTGTATTTAGGCCTGTTTTCACCATGTTCATGCATTATTCATGTCATATTTGAATTTGTGCATGCTTAGTGTTCGATAAAATGTCCGACTCACATTTTTGTGCCTATTTGAAATCAAGTGATGTCAATCTGTGTACTCTCACTTCTTTAACCATCTTTCACTCCATTTGGTCATTGATTGTGTGTTTCATACACTTTACTCACTCTGCACACTCTTCACACACAGCACTACATGTGGTTTACTCTAACCTCAATCTAATCAAGCTCTGTGCTCTATTTTGTCTGCTGTGCTTGTGTTTTCTGGTGGTTTTGGATGTACTTTTGCACAGATGTCTCCGTTCAAGACTTCAGCTGTGAAAGGTGGCAGCAACAAAGGGAAAGAACCAATCATCGATGTTGATGAAGATTCTCCGAGACCAAAGAGAGCTCATACTTCAACAGGACTCTTTGATCATAGCTTGTTCCGTTCTTATGCTGCTTTTGAATCCTATAAAAATCTCTTCCGAGATGCTCCTTTGTTGGTTGAGAGAGCAGTTGATCAGTCATCTCTTCTAGACACAAAAATTCCTACTTGGTTTGCCACAAAAGACTGGAATTTTCTTCTCTCCGATCTTGAAGATGCCTATGAGGACATGGTCAAAGAATTTTATGCCAATGCTATTGTACAAGGACAAGAGATCAGATGCTGGATTGGAGGAAAGCAATTCTTGGTAACACCTGTGTATCTGTCTGAAATCCTACACATAAACCGTCCGATTCTACCTATCCCACCTGTGTATGATGACCTCAATCCGGATGAAGAATTACTCCGAGGACAATTAGGAGCAAGTTTAGAATTCTCCTCTAGTGGAACGTCAATCAATGTGGCCTCACTTTCTCCAGAATTAAGACTCATGTCTACAATCATGTGCAGCAACCTCTATCCATTGTCAAGTACCGGCTTCATCAACCTAGGTCGAGCATTATTTCTTCATGATCTGGTGTCTGATGTGGAAATTGACGTCTGCTCTCACACTTTCCACATTTTGGCTAAAACAGTCAATCGTACTGCTTCACGGAATTGCATTCCCTTTGGTCGTCTCGTTTCTCGGATTTTGAAACTCAAAGGTGTGCGTCCATCTGCTGATGAGCGCCCTCATCCTAGGCCAAGTCCAATTAACGGTCGTACCCTTCAAGCAAGTATGAGTCACACCAAGAAGATTGTCAAACAAGAACATCATGCTCCTCATGGTACCTCAAGTTTTACTTCTCATTCCTATGATGACAAGTTTGACACCATCATGGTTGCACTTCAAGATCTCAGCACCAAACTCTCAGGACTTACTCAAATCATGTACTCCCAACACTCCCATCTTGATAAACAACTAACCTCCCTCGAAACTCTGATGGATGAAATTCAAAGGAAGTTGGAAGAGAATGACAACTAGCTATTCCATGACAAAAAGGGGGAGATGATGTCATCGACAGGGGGAGTATAGTGATAGGGGGAGATGAAGATGATGTCTTTTTGTTCACTAGCTACTCTTAGACTTTATTTCAGTATATTTTCAGTAGTTTGTGTTTATTTTCTATGCTTTGTGGCATATGTGCTATGTGGCATTTTTATTATGTACCCATGTTACTTATGTAAGCTTTAAGGGTTTGTTTCATGCATTGCTTTGTAGGTCTTTGTGGTTTGTGCCATGCATTTGCAATACTTTGCCTATGCAACCTTCATGCATGTTTGCTTGTTGTTCAATGTCATGCATTCTACTTCAAGTACATCACTCTTGTGCCCTTGTAGGATTGTTCCTAGATGCATACAAGTTCTATGCATTGGTTGAGTGATGAACACTCGTGTGCCCTAGTAGGATTGTTCCTAGATGCAAATACTTCGTGTAGTTTGCATTGGTTGAGTGTTGGAGATGCAAATGATACTCTTCAAATGAGCTTATCATCTTGCATATCCAGATGTTCGTTCCATGTGTGAATGAGCATAGTAATTGCTTCTGTATAGTGATTACTTGTTTGATCTTGCCATGATCTAGTGTTTCTATTTCGTTTTGCTCGATCATGCTATTATTGCTCCATATGTTTTTTCAAGTTTTCTGCATACAATGATGTTATTGTGTTGTTGTGTTTAAGGAGTTACTTGTTCATATGTTTCAAGAGCACTTCAGAATCTAGAATTAGGTGTGAGTGAGTTTTGCCTTTGTTCCCAAACTCACGTTTAAGTCTAGAGTCTGTTTAGGGTTTTGTCACGGAATAGCCAAAGGGGGAGATTGTAAAGTTGTGATTTACAACTGTGTTTTTGTTGGCTTTTATTCCGTGCCAAATTTGATTGTAATTATGTTCAATCGTTTAAAACCCTGTATTTGTTGTGGGATTTGTTGTAAGGGTTGTGTGATAGAGAGAGTGTTTGAAAACTCAAGCATTTGAAGAACTGAAGGATTCTCGCGGGTATCTCGCGACCAAGCATCCCGCGAAGTAAACCATGTGCCAGGCACATGCTGGAATGCGAAGAGTCAGGCCAGGTGGAGACAACTATGTCTCGCGAGTATCTCGCGGGTAAGACCTTCCCGCGAGACACCCGCGAGACTAGCTGTTCTGCCAGCCTGTACTTTTTGAGTCACACCTTTTGCACCTCTCCTATATATACCATCATTACCCACAATTGTTGAAGAATGCTTCAGAGAGAAAACCCTAGCCAAACACATTGGTAATTAGAGATTGTCTTCCCCATCTTTCTCTATACATTTGCTTGTGGTATTTCCTCAACCCTTCCCTCTCCATTATCCATATCTTTGAGAGGTTGATAGCCCAAACACTTACCACACCTTGTGAGTGCTGTGTGACGTTTTGGTACTGCTGGGAAGCATTCGAAGAAGCCTTGAATGGCAGATGCAACATGGAGCTTGTTGCGGGATCCGGATAACTAGGACAAGACACGGTTCCGAGAAGCCTTGTTGGAGTAGGAGCTTGGAGGGCTTAGGTACAGCGGGTAGACTAGGCTTGGAGGGTCTTTTGCTAACCCATGTATCCCAACTGATTGTCTAGTGGATCGATTTCCGCTTGGAGGGCGGCGGAGAGGTTTTTCGCCGAGTTCTTCGGTTTCCTCTTCGAGAACACGTCTTGGTGTTTTCTGTGTTTGCATCCTTCTTCCCTACTCTTGTTTAATTCCATTATACTGCTGTGTTGCTTAGTTTATGGATTAGAGTAGCTTACTTGTTCATCCGCTCGCTTTTACACTATTCCGCACTTTGTATTAAAGTTGTGTAAAATTTATCGAGCCGTAATTTTTATTTGGGGGTCTAAGCAGCTCTTGTGTTTTCAACACATTTTCGAGCTTTCACCAACATATATAATAGTAGATTCACCATTTAATTTATACATATAGCACAACCTAAATATTTCTTTTACATATAACCATCAGATTTCTTTCAGCAGGGCTAGGGGTGGCAACTGCCCCCCACCCCCTCGACCCTGGTTATACTCTTATTTTTAACCTTTTTTTTTTTTTAGAGAGTTTTAATCTATGGGGTCCGCTTCTGATAATAACTCTTTATCATCAAACTAAGACACGAATCAGTTTTTGGTATAGGTGGGAATTGAACCTCAGATCTCTTATACAACTATCAGAGATTTTATCAGTTGAGCTAACTGAAACCCACTTTTTATTCTTTAAGTATTGTGTTAACATGACTAACAGTCAATATAAAAAATAGATTTTTTGCCAATTCAGATGGCATGTGTTAATGTTGACAATGATTAAGTTAAAAAAACAAAAACCAAAACCAAAAAAAAAAAAAAAAAACAAAAACAAAAACAAAAAAAAATCCAGCTGAAGCTCACGAACGGAATAGCTCTGCTACCGACAGACTTGCGCCAGTGAAAAGCAAGAATGTTCAGACTCCGAGTGTGCATGTATGGATTCAAAATCTTATATTTTCTTTCTTAGATACATGTTTGGTTAATTAAATTTTCTGATATGATATTGTAATTTGCTCTAGGTGTGTTCTTCATCTATGGATGTCGGTGTGGGTCTATATGGAAGCACAGTGACTGATATATCCAATTCATACATTAAGCCAACACAGATTTCGGAGATGCCGCCAAAAGCACACACAAGAAGCCGTTGTTACATCTCTCTTTATATATCACTCATTCTTTGGCCTAAATCTATCTTACGCTTATCTGCTAGAAGACCTGGAATTTTTGGGGCTCTTTTTTTAGATAAAAGATATATCTTCTGGGCTCATTTAATGTTAATCCTTTTTGTTCTTTCAAAAATTTCCTGTATGTCCTGTTTGTTCTCTCACGGATAAGTAGATCTAGGCATTATGAATCTGTCATTATTACGACAACATATATATATAACTTACGTTTGCATTATAATTTCTATGTTAATCAAATATTTTTTTTAATAAACTATTACTTTTTTCTTATATTAAGAATTCTTGAAATTAAATTTCTCTTCAATATTTTATCTTAATCTTGGATCTTGCCCTCTGTACCAAAATTATGGCTCCAATACTACTAAGTAACCCATTCATAATACTTAGTGTCAATGACATAGCCAACATTTCAGTTTAGCATGGACAAGATTTAAAGACAATATTAATAAATAAATAAAACCTAAAAAATATTGATCAATATTAATGAGGAAATAAATAAAATTTTGTAAACAATTGTAATTGCTAAAATCTACCTTAATACAAGTTCGTGTAGAATTCGATGTAAACCCATTATTACACTAAGAGTTTTCCATAATTTTAGTTAACTATATATATATATATATATATCATATCATTAAAATAAATAAGAACAACACATTCATAAGTATTAACAATCAAAGTATAAGGTTGACCTAAACAAATGAAATTTAGAAATATAATTTGTTTTCTTTAAATCAATTGAAAAAATAAATCAAGCTAAAGGTGTTAACTGTATAGCAATATACTTACAAAATTGTACAATCTCACTCCCTTGATTACTTTCCACAAACATATAGTATTCAACTATTTGGTCTATTCTTCTCTCAGTCAAAAAGTAAGAAAAGGGCAAATAAATATATAGTATTCAACTATTTTGTCTATTCCTCTCTTTATCAAAAAGTAAGAGGAGGGGGAAAAAAAAAAAAGAAAAAAAAAAAGAAAAGTAAATGCTTTTGGATTTTAGTTGGTAAATAACAATAAGTATTTTTTAAAAAGTTATTTTGTGTAAAATAATAAATATTATGTGTGGGGGCATTTTTTGCTTCAAGACCAAAGGTTAGACCAATTGGAGCCTAGACAGTTTTTGCTCTTGTCCCACATTGGAAAGAAAGCCTCTCTCTTCATGCCATATAAGGGATGACCAATGGTGATAGAGTACCATTAGTTAACCAAACTAATGGTACTCTATCACCATTGGTCATCCCTTATATGGCATGAAGAGAGAGGCTTTCTTTCCAATGTGGGACAAGAGCAAAAACTGCCTAGGCTCCAATTGGTCTAGCCCCTGGCCTTGAAGCAAAAAATGCCCCCACATTAATCATTTTAGTTTTTTTTTTTTTTTTTTTTTTTTTTTTTTTTTTTTTTTTTTTTGTGGAGACAAGCTCGTTTTAAAGTATTAACAATATTAAAATTGGTAAATTATGTCCCACGCGATTATGAATGGTAACTATAAAATGAATTACTAATTTACAATAATAGTAACTTATGGAAAAGTAATAAATTCTTCTTTTGGTTGAAACAACTAAAATTTTTTGTATAACGATTTCGTTCAAAAAGTTAGTTTGTTTGGTTTTGTTTGGATTATTATTCTGAAAGAAAAATTCTCAAAATGAGCACGTTGCATGTGTGAACATTGTGATTGTCAAAGCTAAATTAGGACTGATTTGGATTGACACTTAACTCGGTGTCAATGGTGGTGATAGAGGTGGGGCTAGAAATGTTGGGTAAAACTTATTGGCCAAGGTCATTCAATGACTTGTTACAACAGATTAGGAGATAGGTTGGAGGATATGATTCTTTAGCTCTTTAATTGGTGAAAAGATCTAAAGAGAATGGAGTATTCTATCTATAAATCATTAACAACACTGAAAGCTGAAATTGAGACTAAATGATTTTTTTTTTTTTTTTTTTTTTTTTTTTTTGGCAGATAGTGGAGGGTAAAGTTAGTTCGAATAGATTCTCAAAAACAGGTTACTTGGAATAATTTCTTTTAGATTCATATATATTGACAGTTGTGAAAAATAGTGTGGCAAAAAATGTGGCCCTAAAATTATTCTTGAATTTTCAAATTTTATCATCTTTGCCATGAATGTGCTATACATTAATTGACGGTAATCACAAATCAAAATCTGTTAATATTTGTGAGAAACATAGTAATAATGAATATAGTCCTAGAATTAGTCCCAAATACGAAGCCACGCGGTAAGAACAGAGCAAACTACTCTTTCACCTTTTACTAAAGAATTACTCTCGGATTTTTCAAACTTTCCTAGCTTTGCCTTAAATCAGTTGGTAGCACCTCAGAAAATATGAATAACCAAATTTATTATGTTTCTGCAACTACAATTTTTTTTTTAATTAGTTAAATATATAAAATTTTTAGTTGTCGAATGAAAAATTTGAGGTTCAAATCTGGCTTACATAACAATCAAAAAGTGTCTTAGTCCGATGATAAGTAGCAATTTTCTTAAAGACATCAGATAATGAAATTCTACTGTGCTTAAAAACAAATAATAAGTAAAAAAGTTATCTTTTTCTCTTGTCCTATGTTCCATCGTAAAACATCTTTTAGTATATATTAATCATTTTAGTTTTTTTTTTTTTTTTTTTTTTTTTGGTGTGTGGAGATGAACTCGTTTTAAAGTATTAACAATATTAAAATTGGTAAATTATGTCCCACACGATTTTGAATGGTAACTATAAAATGAATTACTAATTTACAATAATAGTAACTTATGGAAAAGTATTAAATTCTTCTTTTGGTTGAAACAACTGAAATTTTTTGTACAACGATTTCGTTCAAAAATTAGTTTGTTTGGTTTTGTTTGGATTATTCTTCTGGAAGAAAAATTTTCAAAATGAGAACGTTGCATGTGTGAACATTTTGATTGTCTAAGCCAAATTAGGAATGATTTGGATTGACACTTAACTCGGTGTCGATGGTGGTGATAGAGGTGGGGCTAGAAATGTTGGATAAAACTTAATGGCCGAGGTCATTCAACGACATACGACAACGGATTAGGAGATAGGTTGGAGGATATGACTCTTTAGCTCCTTAACTGGTGAAAAGATCTAAAGAGAAAGGAGTATTCTATCTATAAATCATTAACAATTTTGAAAGCCTAAATTGAGACTAAATGAAATTTTTTTTTTTTGGAGATACATGGAGGGTAATGTTAGTTGGAATAGATTCTCAAAAATAGCTTAGTTGGAATAATTTGTTTCAGATTCATATTTGTTGACGGTTGTCAAAAATAGTGTCGTAAAAAATGTGGTCCAAAAATTATTCTTGAACTTTCAAATTTTATCATCTTTGCGATGAATGTACTATACATTAATAGATGGTAATCATAAATGAAAATCCATTAATAGTTGTGAGAAAGGGTGTAATAATGAATATAGTCCTAGAATTACTCCTAAATACGCAGCCACGTGGTGAGCAAAGAGCAAACTATTCTTTCACCTTTTACTAAAGAATTACTCTTGAATTTTTCAAACTTTCCTAGCTTTGCCTTAAATCAGCTGGTAGTAGCTTGGCGAATATGAATTACCAAATTTATTATGTATCTGCAACTATATATATATATATATATATTTTTTTTTTTTTTTTTAAAATTAGTTAAATTTAAAAAAATTTTAGTTGTCGAACGAAAAATTTGAGGTTCGAATCCAGCTTACACAAAATTCAATGGGTGTCTTAGTCCGATGATAAGTAGCAATTTTCTTAAAGACATCATATATTGAAATTCAAGTATGTTTAGAAACAAATAATAAGCAAAAAGTTATCCTTTTTCTTTGTCCTATGTTCCACCGTAAAACATCTTTAAATATATATAACTCATTTTAAAGTTTTTTTTTTTTTTTTTTTGGAGACGAACTCATTTTAAAGTATTAACAATATTAAAATTGGTAAATTAAGTCCCACACGATTATGAATGGTAACCATAAAATGAATGATTACTAATTTACTATAATAGTAACTTATAGAAAAGTATTAAATTCTTCTTTTGGTCAAAACAACTAAAATTTTTTGTATAATGATTTCGTTCAAAAAACTAGCATGTTTGGTTTTGTTTGGATTATTACTCTGGAAGAAAAATTTTCAAAATGAGAATGTTGCGTGTATGAACATTGTGATTGTGAAAGCTAAACTAGGAATGATTTGCATTGGCACTTAACTCGGTGTCGATGGTGGTGATAGAGGTGGAGCTAGAAATATTGGATAAAACTTACTGGACGAGATCATTCAACGACGTACGACAACGGATTAGGAGATAGGTTGGAGGATAGGAGTCTTTAGCTCTTTAATTGGTGAAAAGGTCAAAAGAGAATGGAGTATTCTATTTATAAATCATTAACAATACTGAAAGCCTAAATTGAGCCTAAATGATTTTTTTTTTTTTTTTGGAGATAAATGGAGGGTAAAGTTAGTTGGAATAATTTGTTTTAGATTCATATTTATTGACAGTTTTGAAAAATAGTGTAGTAAAAAATGTGGTCCTAAAATTATTCTTGAACTTTCAAATTTTATCATCTTTGCCATGAATGTGCTATACATTAATTGATGGTAATCATAAATCAAAATCCGTTAGTAGTTGTGAGAAAGAGTGTAATAATGAATATAGTCCTAGCATTACTCATAAATACGCAGCCACGCGGTGAGCACAGATCAAACTATTCTTTCACCTTTTACTAAAGAATTACTCTCAAATTTTTCAAACTTTCCTAGCTTTGCCTTAAATCAGTTGGTAGTAGCTCGGCAAATATGAATAACCAAATTTATTATGTTTCTGTAACTACAATTTTTTTTTTTTTGAATTAGTTAAATTTATAAAATTTTTAGTTGTCGAATGAAAATTTGGAGGTTTGAATCCGGCTTACACAAAAATCAATAACTATCTTAGTCCGATGATAAGTAGCAATTTTCATAAAGACATCATATATTGAAATTCTACTGTGTTTAAAAACAAATAATAAGCAAAAAGTTATATTTTTTGTTTGTCCTATGTTCCTTCGTAAAACATCTTTAAATATATATAACTCATTTTAAAGTTTTTTTTTTTTTTTTTTTTTGGAGAAGAACTTGTTTTAAAGTTTAAACAATATTAAAATTGGTAAATTAAGTCCCACACGATTATGAAAGGTAACCATAAAATGAATGATTACTAATTTACTATAGTAACTTATAGAAAAGTATTAAATTCTTCTTCTAGTTGAAACAGCTGAAATTTTTTGTATCTCGATTTCGTTCAAAAAACTAGTTTGTTTAGTTTTGTTTGGATTATTATTCTGGAAGAAAATTTTCAAAATGAGAATGTTGCTTGTGTGAACATTGAGATTGTCAAAGCAAAATTAGGAATGATTTGGATTGACACTTAACTCGGTGTCGATGGTGGTGATAGAGGTGGGGCTAGAAATGTTGGATATAACTTAATGGCCAAGGTCATTCAACTAGTATGACAACAGCTAGGAGATAGGTTGGAGGATAGGAGTCTTTAGCTCGTTAATTGGTGAAAAGATCAAAAGAGAATGGAGTATTCTATCTATAAATCATAACAATTTTGAAAGCCTAAATACAGACTAAATAAATTTTATGGTTTTTTGTTTTTTGGAGATAAATGGAGAGTAAATTTAGTTGGAATAGATTCTCAAAAACAGGTTAGTTGGAATAATTTGTTTTAGATACATATTTATTGAAGGTTGTGAAAAATAGTGTGGTAAAAATGTGGTCCTAAAATTATTCTTGAACTTTCAAATTTTATCATCTTTGCCATGAATGTGCTAGACATTAATAGATGGTAATCATAAATCAAAATCCGTTAATAGTTTTGAGAAAGAGTGTAATAATGAATATAGTCCAGGAATTACTCCTAAATACGTAGCCACGCGGTGAGCACAGAGCAAACTATTCTTTCACCTTTTACTAAAGAATTACTCTCGAATTTTTCAAACTTTCCTAGCTTTGCCTTAAATCAGTTGGTAGCAGCTCGGCAAATATGAAAAACCAAATTTATTATGTCTCTGCAACTACAAATTTTTTTTTTTTTTTGAATTAGTTAAATTTATAAAATTTTTAGTTTTCAAATGAAAATTTTGAGGTTCGAATCCGGCTTACACAAATACCAATAAGCATCTTAGTCCGATGATAAGTAGCAATTTTCTTAAAGACATCATATATTGAAATTCTACTGTGTTTAAAAACAAATAATAAGTAAAAACTTATCTTTTTTGTTTGTCCTATGTTCCATCGTAAAACATCTTTAAATATATATGACTCATTTTCAAGGATTTTTTTTTTTTTTTTTTTTTTTTTGGACTCGCACTCGTTTTAAAGTATTAACAATATTAAAATTGGTAAATTAAGTCCCACACGATTATGAATGGTAACCATAAAATGAATGATTACTAATTTACTATAATAGTAACTTATAGAAAAGTATTAATTTCTTCTTTTGGTTGAAACCGTTGAAATTTTTTGTATAACGATTTTGTTCAAAAAATTAGTATGTTTGGTTTTGTTTGGATTATTAATATGGAAGAAAAATTTTCAAAATGCACACGTTGCATGTGTGAACATTGTGATTGTCAAAGCTAAATTAGGAATGATTTGGATTGACACTTAACTCGGTGTTGATGGGGGTGATAGAGGTGGGGCTAGAAATGTTGGATAAAACTTATTGGCCGAGGTCATTCAACGACGTATGACAATGGATTAGGAGATAGGTTGGAGGATATGAGTATTTAGCTCTTTAATTGATGAAAAGATCTAAAGAGAATGGAGTATTCTATCTATAAATCATTAACAATTTTGAAAGCCTAAATTGACACTGCAAGGACCAAAAAGAGAAAGTGAGAGATACACAAAGCTTTCTGTAAGTATTAAGACAACCTTCCCCTTCTTTAGATCCAATACAATAGAATTTGTAAGAGATGGGCTAGAACAACATGCATTCTGATCCCCCCAAAAGCCCCAGTCTTCCCCTTTATATAATCCATCGCCTTCTGATCTGCTCCGTCCATCTTTAGCTGTCATTTGCTCCTCCTTTAACACCTTTCACCTATCTCCTCTCTCAGGAGCAGGTGGCAGCAGTAGCTGGTGCAGCTGTTACGGGCATCATTTCAGGTTACTTCTTCATTTAATGCGGCTGACAGAACTGGTGTGCGTCATTTATTACTTATGTGACTGGGGGCTACTGCCCTGACGGCCGCCTGTCTGCCACTGACCGGTGCCTCCCACTGTCGAGGAGGCTTCTCTTTTAGCGCTTGGTGTGGTGCTCCGCAAGGTCTGGCTCTTTCCTCGGGAACTATTATTCCTTGGGCTCCTGCCAATTCCACGCTCGGCCCAATGCAGGGCCCTTCCTATTCCTCCTAGGGCCTCAGCCCATTAGTTCAACCCCCTGGCCTCCTTTCTCGTTCCTCGGGTGCCCACAAACACAAAATGATTTTTTTTATTTTTTATTTTTTATTTTTTTTTTGTATTTTGGAGGAAAATTGAGGGTAAATTTAGTTGGAATAGATTCTCAAAAACAGGTTAGTTGGTATAATTTGTTTTAGATTCATATTTTTTGGCGGTTGTGAAAAATAGTGTGGTAGAAAATGTGGTCCCAAATTTATTCTTGAACTTTCAAATTTTATCATCTTTGCCATGAATGTGCTATACATTAATTGACAGTAATCATAAATCAAAATCCGTTAATAGTTGTGAGAAAGAGTGTAATAATGAATATAGTCCTAGAATTACTCCTAAATATGTAGCCATGCGGTGGGTACAGTGCAAACTATTCGTTCACCTTTTACAAAAGAATTACTCTCGGATTTTCAAACTTTCCTTGCTTTGCCTTAAATCAATTGGTAGCAGCTCGGCAAATATGAATCACCAAATTTATTATGTTTTTGCAACTACTATTTTTTTTTTTTTTTGCATTAGTTAAATTTATAAAATTTTTAGTTGTTGAGTGAAAAATTTGAGGTTCGATTCCAGCTTATACAAAAATCAATAAGTATCTTAGTCCGATGATAAGTAGCAATTTTCTTAAAGACATCATATATTGAAATTCTATTGTGTTTAAAAACAAATAATAAGTAAAAAAGTTATCTTTTTTGCTTGTCCTATGTTCCATCGTAAAATATCTTTTAATATATATTAATCATTTTAGTTTTTTTTTTTTTTTTTGAGACGAACTCATTTTAAAGTATTAACAATATTAAAATTGGTAAATTACGTCCCACACGATTATGAAGAGTAACTATAAAATGAATTACTAATTTATGATAATAGTAACTTATGGAAAAGTATTAAATTCTTCTTTTGGTTGAAACAGCTGAAATTTTTTGTATAACAATTTCGTTCAAAAAATTAGTTTCTTTTGTTTTGTTTGGATTATTATTCTGGAAGAAAAATTTTCAAAATGAGAACGTTGCGTGTGTGAACAGTTTGATTGTCAAAGCCAAATTAGGAATGATTTGGATTGACACTTAACTCGGTGTCAATGGTGGTGATAGAGGTGGGGCTAGAAATGTTGGATAAAACTTAATGGCCGAGGTCATTCAACGACGTACGACAACGGATAAGGAGATAGGTTGGACGATATTAGTCTTTAGCTCCTTAACTGGTGACAAGATCTAAAGAGAAAGGAGTATACTATCTATAAATCATTAACAATTTTGAAAGCCTAAATTGAGAATAAATGAAATTTTTTTTTTGGGGATACATGGAGGGTAATGTTAGTTGGAATAGATTCTCAAAAACAGCTTAGTTGGAATAATTTGTTTCAAATTCATATTTGTTGACGGTTGTGAAAAATAGTGTGGTAAAAAATGTGGTCCTAAAATTATTCTTGAACTTTCAAATTTTATCATCTTTGCGATGAATGTGCTATACATTAAGAGATGGTAATCATAAATCAAAATCCATTAATAGTTGTGAGAAAGAGTGTAATAATGAATATATTCCTAGAATTACTCCTAAATACGCAGCCACGGGTGAGCAAAGAGCAAACTATTCTTTCACCTTTTACTAAAGAATTACTCTTGAATTTTTCAAACTTTCCTAGCTTTGCCTTAAATCAGTTGGTAGCAGCTTGGCAAATATGAATTACCAAATTTATTATGTATCTGCAACTATATATATATATATATATATTTTTTTTTTTTTTGAATTAGTTAAATTTAAAAAAAAAAATTAGTTGTCGAATGAAAAATTTGAGGTTCGAATCCAGCTTACACAAAATTCAATAAGTGTCTTAGTCCGATGATAAGTAGCAATTTTTTAAAGACATCATATATTGAAATTCTAGTATGTTTAGAAACAAATATTAAGCAAAAAGTTATCCTTTTTTTTGTCCTATGTTTCATCGTAAAACATCTTTAAATATATATAACTCATTTTAAAGTTTTTTTTTTTTTTTTTTTTTTTTTTTTGGAGACGAACTCATTTTAAAGTATTAACAATATTAAAATTGGTAAATTAAGTCCCACATGAATATGAATGGTAACCATAAAATCAATGATTAATTTACTATAATAGTAACTTATAGAAAAGTATTAAATTCTTCTTTTGGTCGAAACATCTAAAATTTTTTGTATAACGATTTCATTCAAAAAACTAGCATGTTTGGTTTTGTTTGGATTATTACTCTGGAAGAAAAATTTTCAAAATGAGAACGTTGCGTGTGTGAACATTGTGATTGTCAAAGCTAAATTAGGAATGATTTGGATTGGCACTAAACTCGGTGTCGATGGTGGTAATAGAGGTGGGGCTGGAAATGTTGGATAAAACTTAATGGCCGAGGTCATTCAACGACGTATGACAACAGATTAGGAGATAGATTGGAGGATATGAGTCTTCAGCTCTTTAATTGGTGAAAAGATCTAAAGAGAATGGAGTATTCTATCTATAAATCATTAAATATTTTGAAAGCCTAAATTGAGACTAAATGATTTTTTTTTTGTTTTTTGGAGATAAATGGAGGGTAAATTTAGTTGGAATAGATTCTCAAAAACAAGTTAGTTGGTATAATTTGTTTTAGATTCATATTTTTTGGCAGTTGTGAAAAATAGTGTGGTAGAAAATGTGGTCCCAAATTTATTCTTGAACTTTCAAATTTTATCATCTTTGCCATGAATGTGCTATACATTAATTGACGGTAATCATAAATCAAAATCTGTTAATAGTTGTGAGAAAGAGTGTAATAATGAATATAGTCCTAGAGTTACTCCTAAATATGCAGCCATGCGGTGGGCACAGTGCAAACTATTCGTTCACCTTTTACTAAAGAATTATTCTTGGATTTTCAAACTTTCCTTGCTTTGCCTTAAATCAATTGGTAGTAGCTCAGCAAATATGAATAACCAAATTTATTATGTTATTGCAACTACAATTTTTTTTTTTTTTTTTGCATTCGTTAAATTTATAAAATTTTTAGTTGTCGAGTGAAAAATTTGAGGTTCGATTCCGGCTTACATAAAAATCAATAAGTGTCTTAGTTCGATGATAAGTAGCAATTTTCTTAAAGACATCATATATTGAAGTTCTATTGTGTTTAAAAACAAATAATAAGTAAAAAGTTGTCTTGTTTGTTTGTCCTATGTTCCATCATAAAACATCTTTAAATATATATATATATATATAACTCATTTTAATGTTTTTTTTTTTTTTTTTTGAGACGAACACGTTTTAAAGTATTAACATTATTAAAATTGGTAAATTAAGTACCACACGATTATGAATGGTGACCATGAAATGAATGTGTAAAGTTGTTATTTACAACTATGTATTTTGTTGGCTTTTATTCCGTGCCAAATTTGATTGTAATTATTATCAATCGTTTATACCCTGTATCTTTTGTAGGATTGGTTGTAAAGGTTGTTTGATAGAGAGAGAGTGTGAAGACTCAAGCATTTGGAAGCTGAAGAATTCTCGCGGGTATGTCGCGACCTAGCTTCCCGCGAAGTGAATCATGTGTCCTGCACATGCTGGAATGCGAAGAGTCTAGCCTGGTGGAGACAGCTGTGTCTCGCGAGTGTTTTGCGGGTAGGGCCTTCCTGTGAGACACCCGCGAGGCATTCTGGTCTGCTAGCCTGTACTGATTGACTCACACTTTCTGTACCTCTCCTATATATACCCTCATTACCCACAAATGTCGAGGAATGCTTCAGAGAGAAAACCCTAGCCAAACACATTGAGAATTAGAGATTATCATACCCACTTTTCTCTATACACTTTCTTGTGGTATTTCCTCAACTCTTCCCCCTCCATTTTCCATATCTTTGAGAGGTTGATAGCCCAAACACTTACCACACCTTTGAGAGTGTTGAGTGACGTTTTGGTGCTGTTGGCAAGCATTGGAAGGAGCCTGGGATGGCAGATGCAACATAGAGCTTGTTGCGGGATTCGGAGAACTAAGACAAGACACGGTTTCGAGAAGCCTTGTTGGAGTAGGAGCTTGGAGGGCTTAGGTACATCGGATAGACTAGGCTTGGAGGGTCTCTTGCTAACCCATGTATCCCAACTGATTGTCTAGTGGATCGATTTCCGTTTGGAGGGCGGTGGAGAGGTTTTTCACTGAGTTCTTCGATAACACGTCTCGGTGTTATCTGTGTTTGCATCCTTCTTCCCTACTCTTGTTCATTTCATTTTTACTGCTGTGTTGCTTTAAATAAGGATTAGAGTAGTTGTATTGCTTATACGCTTGTGTTTACACTATTCCGCACTTAGCATTAAGTTAGTGTAAAATCAACCAAGCTGTACTTTTAATTTGGGGGTCTAAACTGCTCGTGTGTTTTCGACACATTTACAAGCTTTCAGAATGATTATTAATTTACTATAATTGTAACTTATAGAAATGTATTAAATTCTTCTTTTGGTTGAAATAGCTAAAATTTTTTGTATAAAGATTTCGATCAAAAAAATAGCATGTTTGGTTTTGTTTGGATTGTTATTCTGGAAGAAAATTTTCCAAAATGAGAACCTTGCATGTGTGAACATTGTGATTGTCAAAGCTAAATTAAGAATGATTTGGATCGACACTTAACTCGGTATCGATGGTGGTGATAGAGGTAGGGCTGGAAATGTTGGATAAAACTTAATGGCCGAGGTCATTCAATGACGTACGACAACAGATTTGGAGATAGGTTGGAGGATATGAGTCTTTAGCTCTTTAATTAGTGAAAAGATCTAAAGAGAATGGAGTATTCTATCTATAAATCATTAACAATTTTGAAAGCCTAAATTGAGACTAAATGAAATTTTCTTTTTTGGTTTCTTGGAGATAAATGGAGGGTAAATTTAGTTGGAATAGATTCTCAAAAACAGGTTAGTTGGTATAATTTGTTTTAGATTCATATTTTTTGGCAGTTGTGAAAAATAGTGTGGTAGAAAATGTGGTCCCAAATTTATTCTTAAACTGTCAAATTTTATCTTCTTTGCCATGAATGTGCTATACATTAATTGACGGTAATCATAAATCAAAATCCGTTAATAGTTGTGAGAAAGAGTGTAATAATGAATATAGTCCTAGAATTAATCCTAAATATGCAGCCATGCGGTGGGCACAGTGCAAACTATTCATTCACCTTTTACTAAAGAATTACTCTCGGATTTTCAAACTTTCCTTGCTTTGCCTTAAATCAATTGGTAGCAGCTCAGCCAATATGAATAACCAAATTTATTATGTTTCTGCAACTACAATTTTTTTTTTTTCTTTTTTGCATTAGTTAAATTTGTAAAGTTTTTAGTTGTCGAGTGAAAAATTTGAGGTTCGATTCCGGCTTACACAAAAATCAATAAGTGTCTTAGTCCGATGATAAGTAGCAATTTTCTCAAAGGCATCATATATTGAAGTTCTGCTGCATTTAAAAACAAATAATAAGTAAAAAGTTGCCTTTTTTGTTTCTCCTATGTTCCATCGTAAAACATCTTTAAATATATATATATAACTCATTTTAATGTTTTTTTTTTTTTTTGAGACAAACACGTTTTAAAGTATTAACATTATTGAAATTGGTAAATTAAGTACCACACGATTATAAAGTGGTGACCATGAAATGAATGATTATTAATTTACTATAATTGTAACTTATAGAAATGTATTAAATTCTTCTTTTGGTTGAAATAGCTAAAATTTTTTGTATAACGATTTCGATAAAAAAAATAGCATGTTTGGTTTTGTTTGGATTTTTATTTAGGAAGAAAATTTTAAAAAATGAGAACGTTGCATGTGTGAACATTATGATTGTCAAAGCTAAATTAAGAATGATGCGGATTGACACTTAACTCGGTATCGATGGTGGTGATAGAGGTAGGGCTAAAAATGTTGGATAAAACTTAATGGCCGAGGTCAATCAACGCTGTACGACAACAGATTAGGAGATAGTTTGGAGGATATGAGTCTTTAGCTCTTTAATTGGTGAAAAGATCTAAAGAGAATGGAGTATTCTATCTATAAATCATTAACAATTTTGAAAGCCTAAATTTAGACTAAATGAATTTTTTTTTTTTTTGGAGATAAATGGAGGGTAAATTTAGTTGGAATAGATTCTCAAAAACAGGTTAGTTGGTATAATTTGTTTTAGATTCATATTTTTTGGCAATTGTGAAAAATAGTGTGGTAGAAAATGTGGTCCCAAATTTATTCTTGAACTTTCAAATTTTATCATCTTTGCCATGAATGTGCTATACATTAATTGACGGTAATCATAAATCAAAATCCATTAATAGTTGTGAGAAAGAGTGTAATAATGAATATAGTCCTAGAATTACTCCAAAATATGCAGCCATGCGGTGGGCACAGTGCAAACTATTCGTTCACCTTTTACTAAAGAATTACTCTCGGATTTTCAAACTTTCCTTGCTTTGCCTTAAATCAATTGGTAGTAGCTCGACAAATATGAATAACCAAATTTATTATGTTTCTGCAACTACAATTTTTTTTTTTTTGAATTAGTTAAATTTATAAAATTTTTAGTTGTCGAGTGAAAAATTTTAGGTTCCATTCCAGCTTACACAAAAATCAATAAGTGTCTTAGTCCGATGATAAGCAGCAATTTTCTTAAAGACATCATTTATTGAAATTTTACTGTTTTTAAAAACAAATAATAAGTAAAATGTTGTCTTTTTTGTTTGTCCTATTTTCCATCGTAAAACATCTTTAAATATATATATAACTCATTTTAAATTTTTTTTTTTTTTTTTTTTGGAGACAAACACGTTTTAAAGTATTAACATTATTGAAATTGGTAAATTAAGTACCACACGATTGTGAATGGTGACCATGAAATGAATGATTATTAATTTACTATAATTGTAACTTATAGAAATGTATTAAATTCTTCTTTTGGTTGAAATAGATAAAATTTTTTGTATAATGATTTCGATAAAAAAAAATAGCATGTTTGGTTTTGTTTGGATTGTTATTCTAGAAGAAAATTTTCCAAAATGAGAACGTCGCATGTGTGAACATTGTGATTGTCAAAGCTAAATTAAGAATGATTTGGATTGACACTTAACTTGGTATCGATGGTGGTGATAGAGGTAAGGCTGGAAATGTTGGATAAAACTTAATGGTCGAGGTCATTCAACGACGTACGACAACAGATTAGGAGATAGTTTGGAGGATATGAGTCTTTAGCTCTTTAATTGGTGAAAAGATCTAAAGAGAATGGAGTATTCTATCTATAAATCATTAACAATTTTGAAAGCCTAAATTGAGACTAAATGAAATTTTTTTTTTTTTTGTTTTTTTGTTTTTTGGAGATAAATGGAGGGTAAATTTAGTTGGAATAGATTCTTAAAAACTGGTTAGTTGGTATAATTTGTTTTAGATTCATATTTTTTGGCAGTTGTGAAAAATAGTGTGGTCCCAAATTTATTCTTGAACTTTCAAATTTTATCTTCTTTGCCATGAATGTGCTATACATTAATTGACAGTAATCATAAATTGAGACCGAATGTTCAATATGTGTATAAAACACCCTTGAACATTTAGAACCCAAATTACAAATTATCAATTCAAGCTGATTATCAAACAATAAATGTGCGGAACATGAACATAAACTAAAATAGAATTGATACACAATCTATACCATAAATAATCACAACCACAGCAGTAATTAAATGGCAAAGATAAAGGGAGAGAGATGCAAACACAAGGACAACACTCGATGTGTTATTGAAGGGAAAACCGAAGCCCTCGGCGTAAAACTACTCCACCGCCCTCCAAGCCGTCAATAATCCACTGGAAAATATAGTTGGGATACATGAACAGCAATAGACCCTCCAAGCCTAATCTACCTAGTATACCTAAGCCCTCCAAGCTTCTTGCTCCAGCAAGGTTACGCTGGACCTTTGTCTTTTCTAGCTTACCAGATTCCACTATAGCCCATAGCATCAACTAATATGAATTGGTCCCTTCCTAACTGCTTCCCACAGCACCAAAAAGCCTTCTCACAAATGTGGGTATGGTGAGCAAATGATTTGGCTAAGAACCTCTCAAGGATGTAACAATGGAGTGGGTGAGAGTAGAGGAATTTGAAGAGTCTCTTAGGTAAAGATTGTGAATGAATCAATCTTGTTTTTCTCTAGGGTTTCTCTCTCAAAGTTCTCTCTAGAAGCTCTCTACATTTCGTGGGTACAAGGGTCTATATATAGTGGTGTGTGTTTGGAATGCAGAGAGTCAGTTTTTCCAAAACAGAGTTAGCTGGCGGCTTGACCTCGCGACTGGATCGAGTCGCGAGTTCAAGTTGCGTGTTAATAAAACAGCCAAGCTAGACTTTTTGTCCTGTAATGCTTCAGCTGGCGTGACTGTTCATCTTCTCTGCATGCTTCACTCGTGTGCTGCAATTGGCGGCTTGCCAATTGCAAGTCACCCATGAGTCTCAGCCACGAGTCTCTGCATCCTTGCACAATCTTAAGCATTTCTTCACACTCTTTCACACTCTACCTTTACATGATTCCCACCTAAATACAGGGTTTCTAAATGCTGAATTACAAGTAAATTTGGCACGAAATAAGGCCAACAAAATGGTTGATTAAATTCAACCTTACAATTTATCCCTTTGGCTATTCTGTGACAAAATCCTACAACAGACTCTAGACTTAATGCATGAGTTGGGAACAGTTGAACAAAACTCACTCACACCTAACTCTAGACTCTGTGAAGCTCTTGAACCATAAGTACAAGTATCTCCTGAAACACAACAACACAATAATATCATTGTATGCAGAAAAACTTGTAATGCATATGGAGCAAGCACAATGCGATCAAGCAAAATGGGATAAAACAATAAACCATGGCTTGACCAAACAAGCAATCACTATATAATAGTGACCACAATGCTCATTCACACATGGAATGAACATCCGGACATGCAAGTTAAGAAGCTCATTTACAAAGTATCATTTGCATGTCCAACACTTAACCAATGCAACAACACTAGGTAATTGCATTAAGGATAAAAAAATCCAATAAAGGGCACAAGAGTGATGTACTAAAGAAAATGCATGACATTTAACAGCAAGTACTTAAGCTATAGAGCATGGGTAGAAAAACCTAAAAGCTTACAAAAGCAAACAGTTACAAAACAAAAGCCACATAAGCAAAGGTACAAACTATAAAGTACTTCCCTATCATATCTCTCCCCTTATCATGAATCATAGGAGCTGTGATGAACTTGGAACATATATACCTGTACCTTGAAACACTTGCATAAAACACATTAGACCCTCAAGGTAAAGCAAGTAATAAAAGGACAAGTATAATGTAACAAGTAAATTGCAATCAAGTAAACATGATGTGAAACATGTGAGCAATTTGATCATACACCAAAATAGTCATATAGAAATTACTACAATGATCATATAGCAAAGCAAATGTTCATCTGAACATGCATTCAATGAAGCATAATAGCAAAAGGATGAATTCATGTCCAACACACAAACACGATGCAATACAAGAAAACAATCATAAAGAGAAATAAACAAAACAAAGTTTTCTTATTAACTCAATGTCTTCTTCCCCTTGGTATATGCATCTCCCCTATGGAAAATCTCTCCCCCTACAAATGTGCACATGGGTCATATAGAAATGACAAAAACTCTCCAATATATTTTTTAGAATATACTCTCCCCCTTTTTGTCAGGAATAGACAAAGGATTAAGAAGAAACGATGGCCATGAGAGGTGCAAAGATGCATGAGGGGTGCAAGATATATGAGAAAATGAACCTCAAACCTAAGACAGAACAAAATGCTACATAGCATAAGATAAACATGACATGCTAGGATGAAGAAACAAGATATAGACCAATGCATGACAAGGGTAGAGAAGGTGTGTGCAAGAGGTGGCTATGTGCAATGCATGACAAATGCATGGAAAATGCACATGTGGGGCAAGGTGTGTTAAATACACAACCAAAAAACCAAACATGTTCCTAATGAGGAAACATGATAAACCCCAAAGTTTGGTACACATCGGAGTCCAAACAAGTTAGAAAATTCCTAAGAGGCATTTTATCAAACACCTAGCATGCACACTTTGAATTACAATTTAAAACAATGCATGAACATTATGAAATCCACCCTTAATACATGTTCTTTTTGCCATAAGGGGCCAACATCCAAAGTAAATCATCAAAAGAAACCAATCACATACAAAAATTTGACAAAAATTAAGTTTTCCCAACCCCTATGATGAAATCTCAACCAAGAGCACAAAACTCTCCAAAACATAATCTAAGGATCCAAATTAATGAAAAGAGTTTAAAATCACCTTAAAGATGTTAATGGAATGAAAAACCATTCAAATTGATTGGGTTTTGATATAAAAATATTAAAAGAGGGTTTTAGAGAGGATGGGAGAGGTTTAAAACAAGCTTCCCATGAAAAAGCTCTTTAAAAAAGCTTATTCTGGGCGTTTCGCGACTACTGAGTTGCGAGCTGAGTTACGAGTGAGTTGCGAAACCATTCTGTGTGAACTCGCGACTAGGCTCGCGACTGGGCAAGTCACCAAAATGAGTTGCCAAAACTTGCGACTGGGCAAGTCGCCAAAACGAGTCGCCAAAACTCATGACTGAGATTCGCGACTGGGCAAGTTGCCAAAACGAGTCACCAAAAATTCTGACACTTGTTTTTCAACACAGAATATGTTTAAACAATGAAAAACAAAGTAAGCACTAAACATGAACACAAAGAGTGATAAAAATCACTTCCAAAAATATATAAAATGATCAAAAATCTTTTTGGATTGATCGATATATGGTTGAGCACACACACATCACATTTAAACAAGTACAATTGAACAAATGAATAAGGCATTCATTGAACATTAGGCATGGGTGTTGTGCGTGTGTATCAAATGTGGAATAGTCCTTAGTCTAGAGTGAAGCTTCAATGATCAATTCAATCAAGTCATACACAACTAGTACTAAGTCAAGTGGTCTATCTCAATTATAGAAATGAACATATATGACCTCCCACGAAAAATGATTACATATCTTTGAAACTTTTCATTTGGCTTCTTTACAATTCATAACAATTGATCATTTTTTATCTTTACATCTCTTTTTAAGATCGATGCTTGAAATTTTTTATATTTTAAATTGATGATCAAGCCTTTGGCTTTTTAGGCATCATACATTTTTCATAAAAGTCGTTTTCTCTTTTTCCTAGTCAAATACTAGTATGTGCGACAGCTTTTGCAGCTCATTATCTCTTTTCATTTTGAGATTTACATTGGTTGAGCTCTTTAAGCAAAAAAAAAAAATAAAAGAGTGGGAAGAGATATAAGCACAAGTCTACGCATGTATCAAAACCAACATGGCTGTTGACTAATCATTCATAACAAGCTTAAAGATCAATTTACAACAATCACACAAAGATGTCAAGATTTTTCCCACAAAGATATAAGTGCATAAAGAACAATCTAAGCTCGAAAATGCATACATCCATTTGTACGAAGGTACAAGGCAAAACTCACATATGATATGTGCTCAAACATATACGATCAAACTTTTTGAATTTTTCACTTTTTATGTGGTTTTTTATTTTTACTCACACAAAACTAAAACATAAAAGTAAGATAAAAAAAATAAAACCAAAATAATGCAAATAAAGAGATGCATGATGCACAAATGCATGACAATGATGCATCTAATGCGTGAAGGGTCCTACAAAGATCGAAAGAATTAGATCAAGGGCCAAAAGAGCAAAAGCTCAACCATAGGAACCCTTTCTCATCCAAACGGAATGATTGTTTGGAATGAATGCCTCATGAGAAGTGAGATGAGGGTTGGAATAATAAGAACCAGAGATGCACATAGTCAAGGAATTAAGAGCATTAAACACTTTCTTCAACAACATGCTATTTTCACTTAAAACCGGTTTACCCTTTTTAGCATAACTTTCAAGAAGCTCAAGTTTCTCTTTTCTTTTATGTTCAAAATGTATATAAAACACCCTTGAACGTTTAGATCCCAAATTACAGATTATCAATTCAAGCTTATTATCAAACAATAAATGTGCGGAACATGAACATAAGCTAATAACAGAATTGATAAACAATCTAAACCATAAATTATCACAATCATAGCAGTAATTAAATGGTAAAGATAAAGGGAAGAGAGATGCAAACACAAGGACAACACTCAATGTGTTATCGAAGAGGAAATCGAAACCCTCGGCGTAAAACCTCTCCACCGCCCTCCAAGCGGTCAATAATCCACTAGAAAATGTAGTTGGGATACATGAATAGCAATAGACCCTCCAACCCTAATCTACCCAGTGTACCTAAGCCCTCTAAGCTTCTTGCTCCAACAAGGTTGCGTCGAACCTTTTTCTTTTCTAACTTATCAGATTCCACTATAGCCCATAACATCAACTAATATGAATTGGTCCCTTCCTAACTGCTTCCCAAAACACCAAAAAGCCTTCTCACAGATATGGGTATAGTGAGAAAATGATTTGGTTCAGAACCTCTCAAGGATATAACAATGGAGAGGGTGGGAGTAAAGGAATTTGAAGAGTCTTTTAGGTGACGATTGTGGATGAATCAATCTTGTTTTTCTCTAGGGTTTCTCTCTCAAAATTCTCTCTGGAAGCCTCAACATTTCGTGGGTATAAGAGTTTATATATAGTGGTGTGTGTTTGGAATGCGAAGAGTCAATTTTTCCAAAACAGAGTTGGCTGGCGGCTTGGCCTCGCGACTTGACTGAGTCGCGAGTTCAAGCCGCGAGGTAATTGCATTGCTAGTATGAACTTTTTGTCTTGTACTGCAACAACTGGCATAACGGTTCAACTTCCCGCATGCTTGACACGTGAGACACACTATCTTGTTCTCTACCAAGTCTCGAGTGAAGTGATACCGGATCTCGATATGCTTTGATTTGGAGTGCTGAACTGGATTCTTTGACAGATTTATGGCACTAGTGTTATCACAGAACACACACATGGTGTCTTAAGAAATTCCATAGTCATGTAGTAGCTTTCTCATCCATAGCAATTGTGCACAACAACTTCCTCCGCGATGTATTTAGCTTCAGCCATTGAAAGGGAGACTAAATTTTGCTTTTTGCTCATCCATGAGACCAAGTTATTCCCAAGATAGAAGCAACCACCAGAAGTGCTTTTCCTATCATCAATGCACCCTGCCCAGTTAGCTTCTGAATATCCCGCTAAACACTCATTCGAATCTTTTGAATACCAAATCCAATAGTCATACGTGCCATTGACATAGCGAATGATTCACTTTATTGCTGTCAAGTGGGACTCTTTAGGAGTAGCTTGGAACCGTGCACATACCCCGACACTGAATGCAGTATCTGGCCTACTTGCTGTGAGATAGAGAAGACTGCCAATCATGCTTCGATAAAGTGTTAGATCTACGTCAACACCGGCTACATCTATGCTTAGTTTTGCTGAGGAACTCATGGGAGTAGAAGTGTGTTTCTTAGAATCTAGGCCAAATCTTTTGACAAGATTTTTGGCATATTTCTCTTGAGAGATGAATATTCCATCTTTACGTTGTTTCACTTGAAGCCCTAGGAAGTAGTTCAACTCTCCCACCATGCTCATTTCAAATTCCCTTTTCATTTCTTCTGAAAATTCATGAGCTAGTTAATCAATTGTGGATCCAAAAACAATATCATCCATGTACACTTGAGCAACAAGGAGGGATTTCTCATCTCTTTTAACAAACAATGTTCGATCTTCTTGGCTTCTTTTGAAACCATGATCCAATAAGTAAGTGGTGAAGCAATCATACCAAGCTCTCGGTGCTTGCTTAAACCCATACAGAGCTTTCTTCAATCTTAATACATGATCCAGAAAGTGAGGATCTTGAAACCCCTTTGGTTGCTCAACAAAGACTTCTTCATTTAGAAAGCCATTCAAGAAGGCACTTTTCACATCCATTTGGTACAACTTGAAATCCATAATGCATGCTATGGACAGGAGAATTCGAATTGGCTCTAGTCTTGCTACTAGAGCAAATGATTCATCGAAATCTATGCCTTCCACTTGAGTTTACCCTTGAGCCACCAATCTAGACTTGTTTCGGACAACTTCACCAACTTTATCAGTTTTGTTCTTAAAGATCCACTTAGTGCCGATCACATGTGTATCTTTAGGCCTTGGAACCATCCCATACATCATTTCTAACAAATTGATGTAGCTCCTAGTGCATAAACTCTATCCAATTCTCATCTTTCAGAGCTTCTTCTACCTTTTTGGGTTCGAATTGAGTAAGATAACAATTGTATGTCACATAGTTAGCACTATACTTTGGTCCTTTTCTCAAACGAAGTCTCTCGTTTACATCACCAATGATATTACTTGATGGGTGATTGAGTGTTACTCTTGATGAAGGTTCCTCATCACGAGAAATTGGAGGTTGAACTTCTAGAGGTGTGAGTGGGCTTGAAACTTCTTGTGTTGATCTAGTCTCTCTTCTTTATATAGGAGGTGTAGACTCCTTTCCCAATGATTCTTTCTCAGCATCATCACTTGGGGACATATCATCGTCATCCTCATTCTTCTTAAGATTTAGCCCCTTCCCATCATCATTAAGGTCCTTTTCTGATATCATGTCGTCTATGACGACATTGATTGACTCCATCATCATCTTAGTGCGCTTGTTATATACTCTATAGGCTCGGCTATTTGTGGAGAATCCTAGGAATATCCTTTCATCACTTTTAGCATCAAATTTTCTCAATTTTTCCCTATCATTCAGAATGTAACACTTTCTCCCAAATATTCTGAAGTATTTCACCTTGGGTCTCTTTTCTTTCCATATTTCATATGACGTCTTCTTTGTCCCTGCTTGGAAGTAGATTCTATTACCAATGTCACATAATGTATTCACAGCTTTAGCCCATAATTTTTGTGGAATGTTTTTGTTGAGTAGCATGACTCTCGCCATCTCTTGGATCACCCGGTTCTTCCTTTTAACCACCCAATTCTGTTGTGGAGTCTTTAGAGTTGAAAATTCCTTCTTGATGTCATGCTTATCGCAAAAAGCTTCAAATTTAGCATTCTCAAATTCCTTCCCATGATCACTTCTGATTTTGACTATGGGAACCCCTTTTTCATTCTATAGCCTCTTACATAGCCTTTCCATTTTATCACATGCTTCCGACTTCTCTCTAAGGAATTCCACCCACGAGTACCTTGAGAAATCATCAACTACCACCATTATATAACGCTTTCCGCCCATGCTTTCAATTCTTGTTATACATATTAGATCCACATGAAGTAGCTCCAAAGGTCATGAAGTAGCAACTACATTCACTTTAGGATGAGTAGATTTTGTTTGTTTTCCCATTTGACATGGACCACACACACTTTTCTCAATTTTTCCAAACTTCGGTAAACCAACCACTGCTTCAAGCTTTGAGACTTTAGCCACTTGCTTGTAATTAGCATGCCCAAGTTGTTGATGCCATAGCTCCAAGAGATTCGATCGAGCACTCCGATATGCTATGCCTGGTTTGGGAATGATACCATAGCAATTATTGGTGGTTTTAAGTACCTTCAACACCTGAACACCCTCGTTATTTAGAATTAGACAACCTTTCTTCGAGAATTGGACTAAGAAGTCTTCATCACATATTTGAGTGATGCTCAGCAGGTTTACTTTTAATCCTTTGATGTACAACACATCAGTCAACAACGGCAGTCCAGAAATCTCAACAGCTCAATTTCCTAGAACTTGTGAATGACTACCATCTCAAAAGGTCACATAACCATCTTCCTTCTCTTTAAGAGTCTTGAACAAAGATTTATCTCCTGTCATATGCCTTGAACAACCACTCTCAAGATACCACAAGCATGAATTAAATACTTTCAATGCGGTATGAACAAAAAGACAAGCATGTGATAGGCATTCTTGATCATCAAAGCAAGATTCATCCTTATTTTCTTCATTTATAGAGAACTGTAACTTTCCTTTCAAGCCATCAAGTTTATCACACAGATGTCTATTTCTTTTCTTATATTTTTCAAGCAAGGAAATCGACTCACCCAAGCTATTATGAACATCATGATTTCTATGAACTAATGATTTTAGCATGTGTATGAAAACTTTAGCATGTTTCTTTGACTTGAATAACTCTACAATTTCATTACTAGACCAACCTCCAAAAATACTTATAGAGTCATTATCACAAACACCTTTACTCCACTTCATATTGGCCCATCAAGTTTATCACACAGATGTCTATTTCTTTTCTTATATTTTTCAAGCAAGGAAATTGACTCACACAAGCTATTATGAACATCATGATTTCTATGAACTAATGATTTTAGCATGTGTATGAAAACTTTAGCATGTTTCTTTGACTTGAATAACTCTACAATTTCATTACTGGACCAACCTCCAAAAATACTTATAGAGTCATTATCACAAACACCTTTACTCCACTTCATATTGGCCCATCAAGTTTATCACACAGATGTCTATTTCTTTTCTTATATTTTTCAAGCAAGGAAATCTACTCACACAAGCTATTATGAACATTATGATTTCTATGAACTAATGATTTTAGCATGTGTATGAAAACTTTAGCATGTTTCTTTGACTTGAATAACTCTACAATTTCATTACTGGACCAACCTCTAAAAATACTTATAGAGTCATTATCACAATCACCTTTACTCCACTTCATATTGGCCTTTGCCATAGCACTTTCCATAGCAAGCCAAGGGGTCTAGGATCACACTCAGGTAATAAAACCATAAGGAGTGCGCCCGCTCTAATACCATTTGAATGTTCAAAATGTGTATAAAACACCCTTGAATGTTTAGACTCCAAATTACAGATTATCAATTCAGGCTTATTACCAAAAAATAAATGTGTGAAACATGAACATAAGCTAATAACAGAATTGATAAACAATCTAAACCATAAATAATTACAATCACAGCAGTAATTAAATGGTAAAGATAAAGAGGAGAGAGATGCAAACACAACGATAACACTCGACGTGTTATCGAAGAGGAAACCAAAGCCCTTGGCATAAAACCTCTCTACCACCCTCTATGCGGTCAATAATCCACTAAAAAATGTAGTTGGGATACATGAATAGTAATACACCCTTCAAGCCTAATCTACCTAGTGTACCTAAGCCCTCCAAGCTTCTTGTTCCAACGAGGTTGCGCCGAACCTTTTTCTTTTCTACCTTACTGGATTCCACTATGGCCTATAGCATCAACCAATATGAATTGGTCCCTTCTTAACTGCTTCCCAAAGCACCAAAAAGTCTTCTCACAGATATGGGTATGGTGAGAAAAGGATTTGGCTAAGAACCTCTCAAGGATGTAACAATGGAGAGGGTGAGAGTAGAGGAATTTGAAGAGTCTCTTAGGTGAAGATTGTGGAGGAATCAATCTTGTTTTTCTCTAGGGTTTCTCTCTTAAAATTCTCTCTGGAAGCTCTCAACATTTCGTGAGTATAAGGGTCTATATATAGTGGTGTGTGTTTGGAATGCGAAGAGTCAGTTTTTCCAAAACAAAACTGGCTGGCGGCTTGGCCTCATGACTTGACTAAATCGCGAGTTCAAGTCGCGAGGTAATTGCATTGCCAGTCTAGACTTTTTGTCTTTTAGTGCAACAGCTAGCATAACACTTCAGGTTCCCGCATGCTTGACACGTGACCATCTTCTAGCGGCTTGCCAGTTGCGAGCCACTCGCGAGATCCAGTCGCGAGTCCCTGCTTCTTTGCACAATGTTAACCATTTTTTCACAATCTTTCACACACTACCCTTACATGATTCCCACCTAAATATAGGGTTACTAAATGCTGAATTACAAGCAAATTTGGCATGGAATAAAGCCAACAAAATGGTTGCTTGAATTCAACCTTACACTTTTGATTCTTTTAAGAGTATGAAACTCAGAGTAATGAGGTCTTAGATGACCAAAAGCACCACAATGGTGACAAACAATGTGTTTAGGTCCATTAGGCTTTTTGGGAAGGGAACTAGCAACATGGTTTTGTTCTCTCTTCAACTTATAACATTGAGGTTTTCTATGACCAATCATACCACAATGGTGGCAAGTTAGAACAAACTTAGATCCATCCAAAGCCTTAGGTTGAGACCTAAACGGAGTAAGGCTTTGACTTAACAACCTTTTTCTCCACCTTTTGATTTCTTTTATGTGGAGGAATGTACACCGATTTGTCCTTTGAGGTAGAACACACAATAGGCACAAAATCGGGTACCACAATATAATTGCAATAAATATTTTCATCTTTTTTAACAATAGGTTCAGCAATTAAACACTTGGCATGCATCTTAAGAGATTCATTTTCACATTTTAGCTCATCAACAAGTTTGTTAGACAAAACAAGTTTAGCATCCAAGTCTTTATTCAAACATTCAAACTCTTTCAACTTTTCAAGAGAATTTTCAGAAAGTTTCTTATATTTTTCAACCAATTTGTTTGCTTCATTGAGCTTAGCAATCAAATCATCCTTTTCAAAAAATAACTTGCCCAAATTCTTTTAAAACTTCTTAGCATTTTTCTTCAAAGGTTTGATGTTAGGAATATCAACAACATCCAAAGATTCATGTAACATAGCATCAAAATCATGAGAATTATCACTCATAGAGGCATTTTCACAAACACGTGGCATGTTACATTTATCATCAACCAAATCATTCAAAGAAGAATATAAAGCACAATCCATGGCAAATAAACACAAGAGGTCAAGGATCACACTTAGGTATTTAAACCACAACAACTGTACCCGCTTTAATACCAATTGAATGTTCAATATGTGTATAAAACACCGTTGAACGTTTAGACCCCAAATTACAAATTATCAATTCAAGCTTATTATCAAACAATAAATGTGCGGAACATGAACATAAGCTAAAACAGAATTGATACACAATCTAAACCATAAATAATCACAACCATAGCAGTAATTAAATGGCAAAGATAAAGGGAAGAGAGATGCAAACACAAGGACAACAGTCGATGTGTTATCGAAGAGGAAACCGAAGCCCTCGATGTAAAACCTCTCCGCTACACTCCAAGTGGTCAATAATCCACTAGAAAATGTAGTTGGGATACATGAACAGCAATAGACCCTCCAAGCCTAATCTACCCAGTGTACCTAAGCCCTCCAAGCTTCTTGCTCCAACGAGGTTACGCCAAACCTTTGTCTTTTCTAGCTTACCGGACTCCGCTATAGCCCATAGTATCAACCAATATGAATTGGTCCTTTCCTAACTGTTTTCCAAAGCACCAAAAAGCCTTCTCACAGATGTGGGTATGGTGAGAAAAGGATTTGGTTAAGAACCTCTCAAGGATGTAATAATGGAAAGGCTAAGAGTAGAGGAATTTGAAGAGTCTCTTAGGTGAAGATTGTGGATGAATCAATCTTATTTTTCTCTAGGGTTTCTCTCTCAAAATTCTCTCTAGAAGCTCTCTACATATCGTGGATGTAAGGGTTTATATATAGTGGTGTGTATTTGGAATGCGAAGAGTCAATTTTTCCAAAACAGAGCTGGCTGGCGGCTTGACCTCGCGACTGGACTGAGTCACGAGCTCAAGTTACGAGTTCACAGAACGGCCAAACTGGACTTTTTTTCCTATAGTGCTCTAGCTGGCGTGACTGTTCATCTTCTCTACACGCTTCACTCGTGTGCTGCAGTTAGTGGCTTGCCAGTCGCAAGTCACCTGCGAGTCCCAGCCGTAAGTCTTTGCATCCTTGCACATTCTAGAGCATTTCTTCACGCTCTCTCACACACTACCCTTACATGATTCCCACCTAAATACAAGGGTTCTAAATGCTGAAATACAAGCAAATTTGGCACGAAATAAAGCCAACAAAATGGTTGATTAAATTCAACCTTACAATCTCCCCCTTTAGCTATTCCGTAACAAAATCCTACAACAGACTCTAGACTTAATGCATGAGTTGGGAACAGTTGAACAAAACTCATTCACACCTAACTCTAGATTCTGTGAAGCTCTTGAACCATAAGTACAAGTATCTCCTGAAACACAACAACACAATAATATCATTGTATGCAGAAAAACTTGTAATGCATATGGAGCAAGCACAATGCGATCAAGCAAAATGGGATAAAGCAATAAACCATGGCTTGACCAAACAAGCAATCACTATATAATAGTGACCACAATGCTCATTCAAACATGGAATGAACATCCGGACATGCAAGCTAACAAGCTCATTTGCAAAGTATCATTTGCATGTCCAACACTCAACCAATGCAACAACACTAGGTAATTGTATTAAGGATAAAAAAATCCAACAAAGGGCACAAGAGTGATGTGCTAAAGAAAATGCATGACATTTAACAGCAAGTACTTAAGCTACAGAGCATGGGTACAAAGACCTAAAAGCTTACAAAAGCAAATGGTTACAAAACAAAAGCTACATAAGCAAAGGTACAAACTATAAAGTACTTCCCTATCATATCACTCCCCCTATCATGAATCATAGGAGCTGTGATGAACTTGGAACATATATACCTGTATCTTGAAACACTTGCACAAAACACATTAGACCTTCAAGGTAAAGCAAGAAATAAAATGACAAGTATAATGTAACAAGTAAATTGCAATCAAGTAAACATAATGTGAAACATGTGAGCAACTTGATCATACACCAAAACAGTCATATAGAAATGATTACAATGATCACATAGAAAAGCAAATGATCATCTGAACATGCATTCAATGAAGCATAATAGCAAAAGGATGAATTCATGTCCAACACACAAACACAATGCAATACAAGAAAACAATCATAAAGAGAAACAAACAAAACAAAGTTTTCTTATTAACTCAATGTCTTCTTCCCCTTGGTATATGCATCTCCCTTATGGAAAATCTCTCCCCCTACAAATGTGCACACTCCCCCTTTTTGTCAGGAATAGACAAAGGGTTAAGGTGAAACAAGGCCAAGAAATGAAGGTATGAACAATGATAATGATGCATGAGGGGTGCAATGATGCATAAGGGGTGCAAAGATGCATGAGAGGTGCGAGATGAATGAGAAAATGAAGCTCAAACCTAAGACAGAACAAAATGCTACATAGCATAAGGTAAACATGACATGCTAGGATGAAGAAACAAGATATAGACCAATGCATGTCAAGGGTAGCAAAGGTGTGTGCAAGAGGTGGTTATGTGCAATGCATGACCAATGCATGGAAAATGCACATGTAGGGCAAGGTGAGTTAAATACACAACCAAAGAACCAAACATGTTCCTAATGAGGAAACATGAGAAACCCTAAAGTTTGGTACTTATTAGAGTCCAAACAAGTGAGAAAATGCCTAAGAGGCATTTTATCAAACACCTAGCATGCATACTATGAATTACAATGTGAAACAATGCATGAACATTATGAAATCCACCCTTAATACATGTTCTTTTTGCCACAAGGGGCCAACATCCAAAGCAAATCATCAAAAGAAACCAATCCCATATATTGAAATTCTACTATGTTTAAAAACAAATAATAAGCAAATAGTTACCCAATTTTTGTTTGTCCTATGTTCCATCGTAAAACATCTTGAAATATATATAACTCATTTTAAAGTTTTTTTTTTTTTTTTTTTTTGGGAGACGAACTCATTTTAAAGTATTAACAATATTAAATTGGTAAATTATGTCCCACACAATTATGAATGGTAACCATAAAATGAATGATTACTAATTTACTATAATAGTAACTTATAAAAAAGTATTAAATTCTTCTTTTGGTTGAAACAGTGTAAATTTTTTGTATAATGAGTTTGTTCAAAAAACTAGCATGTTTGGTTTTGTTTGGATTATTACTCTGGAAGAAAATTTTTCAAAATGAGAACGTTGTGTGTGTGAACATTGCGATTGTCAAAGCTAAATTAAGAATGATTTGGATTGACACTTAACTTGGTGTTGATGGTGGTGATAGAGGTGGGGCTGGAAATGTGGGATAAAACTTAATGGCCAAGATCATTCAACGACGGACAACAACGGATTAGGAGATAGGTTGGAGGATAGGAGTCTTTAGCTCTTTAATTGGAGAAAAGATCTAAAGAGAATGGAGTATTCTATCTATAAATCATTAACAGTACTGAAAGCCTAAATTGAGACTAAATAAATTTTTTTTTTTTTTTGGGAGATAAATGGAGGGTAAAGTTAGTTGGAATAGATTCTCAAAAACAGGTTAGTGGGAATAATTTGTTTTAGAATCATATTTATTGACAGTTGCGAAAAAAAGGGTGGTAAAAAATGTGGTCCTAAAATTATTCTTGAACTTTCAAATTTTATCATCTTTGCCATGAATGTGCTATACATTAATTGATGAAAGCTCGAAAATGTGTCGAAAACACACGAGCAGTTTAGACCCCCCAAATTAAAATTACGGCTTGGTTGATTTTACATTAACTTAATGATAAGTGCGGAATAGTGTAGACACAAGCGTATAAACAAAACAACTACTCTAATCCATATTTAAAGCAACACAGCAGTAAAAATGAAGTGAACAAGAGTAGGGAAGAAGGATGCAAACACAGATAACACCGAGATGTGTTATCGAAGAGGAAACCGAAGAACTCGGCGAAAAACTTCTCCGCCGCCCTCCAAGCGGAAATCGATCCACTAAACAATCAGTTGGGATACATGGGTTAGCAAAAGACCCTCCAAGCCTAGTCTACCCGCTATACCTAAGCCCTCCAAGCTCCTACTCCAACAAGGCTTCTCGGAATCGTGTCTTGTCCTAGTTATCCGAATCCCGCAACAAGCTCCATGTTGCATCTGCCATTCTAGGCTTCTTCCAATGCTTCCCAGCAACACCAAAACGTCACACAGCACTCTCAAGGTGTGGTAAGTGTTTGGGCTATCAACCTCTCAAAGATATGGATAATGGAGAGGGAAGGGTTGAGGAGATACCACAAGCAATTGTATAGAGAAAGGTGGGGATGACAATCTCTAATTCCCAATGTGTTTGGCTAGGGTTTTCTCTCTGAAGCATTCCTCAACATTTGTGGGTAATGATGGTATATAGAGGATAGGTGCAAAATGTGTGAGTCAGTCAGTACAGACTGGCAGAACAGCATGTCTCGCGGGTGTCTCGCAGGAAGGCCTTACCCGCGAGATACTCGCGAGAGACAGCTATTCTCTACCTGGCCTGACCCTTCGCATTCCAGCACATGCAGGGCACATGCTTCACTTCGTGGGAAGCTAGGCCGCGACATACCCGCGAAAATCCTTCAACCTCCACATGCTTGAGTCTTCACACACACTCTCTAGCACACAACCCTTACAACAAATCCCACAACAAATACAAGGTTTAAACGATTGAGAATAATTACAATCAAATTTGGCATGGAATAAAAGCCAACAAAAACACAGTTGTAAATTACAACTTTACAATTGACAGTAATCATAAATCAAAATCCGTTAATATTAGTGAGAAAGAATGTAATAATGAAATTGGTCCTAGAAGTAGACCTAAATACGCAGCCACGTGGTGAGAACAGAGCGAACTATTCTTTCACTTTTTACTAAAGAATTACTCTTGGATTTTTCAAACTTTCCAAGCATTGCCTTAAATCAATTGGTAGCAACTCGAAAAATATGAAAAACCAAATTTATTATGTTTCTGCAACTACATTTTTTTTTTTTGAATTAGTTAAATTTATAAAATTTTTAGTTGTCGAATGAAAAATTTGAGGTACGAATCCAGCTTACAAAAATAACGATAAGCGTCTTAGTCCGATGATAAGTAGCAATTTTCTTAAAGACATCATATATTGCAATTCTACTATGTTTAAAAACAAATAATAATTAAAAAGTTATCTTTTTTGTTTGTCCTATGTTCCATCGTAAAACATCTTTAAAAATAAATAACTCATTTTAAAGTTTTTTTTTTTTTTTTTGGAAACGAACTCGTTTTAAAGTATTAACAATATTAAATTGGTAAAATAAGTCCCACACGATTATGAATGGTAACCATAAAATGAATGATTACTAATTTACTATAATAGTAACTTATAAAAAAGCATTAAATTCTTCTTTTGGTTGAAACCGCTGAAATTTTTTGTATAACCATTTCGTTCAAAAAACTAGCATGTTTGGTTTTGTTTGGATTATTACTCTGGAAGAAAAATTTTAAAAATGAGAACGTTGCGTGTGTGAACATTGTGATTGTCAAAGCTAAATTAAGAATGATTTGGATTGACACTTAACTTGGTGTCAATGGTGGTGATAGAGGTGGGGCCAGAAATGTTGGATAAAACTTAATGGCCAAGATCATTCAACGACGTACGACAACGGATTAGGAGATAGGTTGGAGGATAGGAGTCTTTAGCTCTTTAATTGGTGAAAAGATCTAAAGAGAATGTAGTATTCTATCTACAAATCATTAACAGTACTGAAAGCCTAAATTGAGACTAAATGATTTTTTTTTTTTTTTTTTTTTTTTTTTTGGAGATTATGGAGGGTAAAGTTAGTTCGAATAGATTCTCAAAAACAGGTTACTTGGAATAATTTCTTTTAGATTCATATATATTGACGGTTGTGAAAAATAGTGTGGTAAAAAATGTGGTCCTAAAATTATTCTTGAACTTTAAAAGTATATCATCTTTGCCATGAATGTGCTATACATTAATTGACAGTAATCATAAATCAAAATCCGTTAATATTTGTGAGAAAGAATGTAATAATGAAATTGGTCCTAGAAGTAGACCTAAATACGCTGCCACGTGGTGAGAACAGAGCGAACTATTCTTTCACTTTTCACTAAAGAATCACTCTTGGATTTTTCAAACTTTCCAAGCATTGCCTTAAATCAGTTGGTAGCAGCTCGAAAAATATGAAAAACCAAATTTATTATGTTTCTGCAACTACATTTTTTTTTTTTTTGAATTAGTTAAATTTATAAAATTTTTAGTTGTCAAATGAAAAATTTCAGGTTCGAATCCGGCTTAAACAAAAATCAATAATTGTCTTAGTCCGATGATAAGTAGCAATTTTCTTATAGACATCATATATTGAAATTCTACTATGTTTAAAAACAAATAATAAGCTCAAAGTTATCCATTTTGTTTGTCCTATGTTCCATCGTAAAACATCTTTAAATATATATAACTCATTTTAATGTTTTTTTTTTTTTTTTGGAGACGAACTCATTTTAAAGTAT
This sequence comes from Quercus gilva, assembly GCA_023621385.1. Classification (NCBI taxonomy): domain Eukaryota; kingdom Viridiplantae; phylum Streptophyta; class Magnoliopsida; order Fagales; family Fagaceae; genus Quercus; species Quercus gilva. The sequence continues at coordinate 51,607,603 of CM042475.1, forward strand.
TAACAATATTAAAATTGGTAAATTAAGCACCACACGATTATGAATGGTAACCATAAAATGAATGATTACTAATTTACTATAATAGTAACTTATTGAAAAGTATTAAATTCTTCTTTTGGTTGAAACAGCTGCAATTTTTGGTATAACGATTTCGTTCAAAAAACTAGCATGTTTGGTTTTGTTTGGATTATTACTTTGGAAGAGAATTTTTCAAAATGAGAACGTTGCGTGTGTGAACATTTTGATTGTCAAAGCTAAATTAGGAATGATTTGGATTGACACTAAACTCAGTGTCGATGGTGGTGATAGAGGTGGGGCAAGAAATGTTGGATAAAACTTAATGGCCGAGATCATTCAACGATGTATGACAACGGATTAGGAGATAGGTTGGAGGATAGGAGTCTTTAGCTCTTTAATTGGTGTAAAGATCTAAGGAGAATGGAGTATTCTATCTATAAATCATTAGCAATACTAAAAGCCTAAATTGAGACTAAAGGATTTCTTCTTTTTTTTTTTCTTTTTTTTTTTGGTTTTTTGGAGATAAATGGAGGGTAAAGTTAGTTGGAATAGATTTTCAAAAACAGGTTAGTTGGAATAATTTGTTTCAGATTCATATTTATTGACGGTTGTGAAAAATAGTGTGGTAAAAAATGTGGTCCTAAACTTGTTCTTGAACTTCCAAATTTTATCACCTTTGCCATGAATGTGCTATACATTAATTGATGGTAATCATAAATCAAAATCCGTTAATAGTTGTGAGAAAAAGTGTAATAATGAATATAGTCCTAGAATTACTCCTAAATACGCAGCCACACGGTGAGTGCATAGCAAACTATTATTTCACCTTTTACTAAAGAATTACTTTCCAATTTTTCAAACTTTCCTAACTTTGCCTTAAATCAGTTGGTAGCAACTCGGCAAATATGAATAACCAAATTTATTATGTTTCTGCAACTACAATTTTTTTTTTTTTTTTGAATTAGTTAAATTTATAAAATTTTTAGTTGTCGAATGAAAATTTTGAGGTTCGAATCCGGCTTACACAAAAATCAATAAGTGTCTTAGTCCGCTGATAAGTAGCAATTTTCTTAAAGACATCATATATTGAAATTCTACTGTGTTTAAAAACAAATTATAAGTAAAAAGTTATCTTTTTTTGTTTGTCCTATGTTCCATTGTAAAACATCTTTAAATATATATAACTCATTTAATTTTTTTTTTTTTTTTTGGGAGACGAACTCGTTTTAAAGTATTTACAACATTAAAATTGGTAAATTAAGTCCCACACAATTATGAATAGTAACCATAAAATGAATGATTATTAACTTACTATAATAGTAACTTATAGAAAAGTATTAAATTCTTCTTTTGATTGAAACAGCAAAAATTTTTTGTATAACGATTTCGTTCAAAAAACTAGCATGTTTGGTTTTGTTTGGATTATTATTCTAGAAGAAAAAATTTTTAAATGAGAACATTGCGTGTGTGGACATTGTGATTTTGAAAGCTAAATTAGGAATGATTTGGATTGACACTTAACTCAGTATCGATGGTGGTGATAGAGGTGGGGCTAGAAATGTTGGATAAAACTTAAAGGCCGAGGTCATTCAACGACGTATGACAACAGATTAGGAGATAGGTTGGAGGATATGAGTCTTTAGCTCTTTAATTGGTGAAAAGATCTAAAGAGAATGGAGTATTCTATCTATAAATCATTAACAGTACTGAAAGCCTAAATTGAGACTAAATGAATTTTTTTTTTGTTTTTGTTTTTAGGAGATAAATAGAGGGTGAAGTTAGTTGGAATAGATTCTCAAAAACAAGTTAGTTGGAATAATTTGTTTTAGATTCATATTTATTGACGGTTGTGAAAAATGGTGTGGTAAAAAATGTGGTCGAAAAATTATTCTTGAAGTTTCAAATTTTATCATCTTTGCCATGAATGTGCTATATATTAATTGATGGTAATCATAAATCAAAATTCGTTAATGGTTGTGAGAAAGAGTGTAATAATGAATATAGTACAAGAATTACACCTAAATATGCAGCCACGCAGTGAGCACAGAGCAAACTATTCGTTCACCTTTTACTAAAGAATTACTCTCAAAATTTTCAAACTTTCCTAGCTTTGCCTTAAATCTGTTGGTAGCAGCTCAGCAAATATGAATAACCAAATTTATTATTTTTCTGCAACTACAATTTTTTTTTTTTGAATTAGTTAAATTTATAAAATTTTTAGTTGTCGAATGAAAATTTTGAGGTTCGAATCCGGCTTACACAAAAATCAATAAGTGTCTTAGTCCGATGATAAGTATGAATTTTCTTAATGACATCATATATTGAAATTCTATTGTGTTTAAAAACAAAAAATAAGTAAAAAGTTATCGTTTTTGTTTGTCCTATGTTCCATCGGTAAACATGTTTAAATATATATAACTCATTTTTAAATTTTTTTTTTAGGCGAACTCATTTTAAAGTATTAACAATATTAAAATTGGTAAATTAAGTCGCACACGATTATGAATGGTAACCATAAAATGAATGATTATTAATTTACTAAAATAGTAGCTTATAGAAAAGTATTAAATTCTTCTTTTGGTTGAAACAGTTGAAATTTTTTGTATAACGATTTCGTTCAAAAAACTAGCATGTTTGGTTTTGTTTGGATCATTATTCTGGAAGAAAAATTTTCAAAATGAGAACGTTGCGTGTGTGAACATTGTGATTGTGAAAGCTAAATTAGGAATGATTTGGATTGACACTTAACACGATGTCGATGGTGTCGATAGAGGTGGGGCTAGGAATGTTGGATAAAACTTAATGGCGGAGGTCATTTAACGACGTACGACAACGGATTAGGAGATAGGTTGGAGGATATGAGTCTTTATCTCTTTAATTGGTGAAAAGATCTAAAGAGAATGGAGTATTCTATCTATAAATCATTAACAATTTTGAAAGCCTAAATTGAGACTAAATGAATTTTTTTTTGTTTTTTTGGAGATAAATGGAGGGTGAAGTTAGTTGGAATAAATTCTCAAAAACAGGTTAGTTGGAATAGTTTGTTTTAAATTCATATTTATTGACGGTTGTGAAAAATAGTGTGGTAAAAAATGTGGTCCTAAAATTATTCTTGAACTTTCAAATTTTATCATCTTTGCCATGAATGTGCTATACATTAATTGATGGTAATCATAAATCAAAATCTGTTAATAGTTGTGAGAAAGAGTGTAATAATGTATATTGTCCTAGAATTACTCCTGAATACGCAGCCACGCGGTAAGCACAAAGCAAACTATTCTTTCACCTTTTACTGAAGAATTAATCTCAAATTTTTCAAAATTTCCTGGCTTTGCCTTAAATCAGTTGGTAGCAGCTCGACAAATATGAATAACCAAATTTATTATGTTTCTGCAAGTACAATTTTTTTTTTTGAATTAGTTAAATTTATTAAATTTTTAGTTGTCGAATGAAAATTTTGAGGTTCAAATCCACCATACAAAAAAATCAATAAGTGTCTTATTCCGATGATAAGTAGCAATTTTCTTAAAGACATCATATATTAAAATTCTACTGTGTTTAAAAACAAATAATAAGTAAAAAGTTATCGTTTTTGTTTGTCCTATGTTCCATCGGTAAACATCTTTAAATATATGTAACTCATTTTTAATTTCTATTTTTTTAGGCGAACTCGTTTTAAAGTATTAACAATATTAAAATTGGTAAATTAAGTCCCACACGATTATGAATGGTACCATAAAATGAATGATTATTAATTTACTATAATAGTAGCTTATAGAAAACTATTAAATTCTTCTTTTGGTTGAAACAGCTAAAATCTTTTGTATAACGATTTCGTTCAAAAAACTAGCATGTTTGGTTTAGTAGGGATTATTATTCTGCAAGAAAAATTTTCAAAATGAGAACATTGCGTGTGTGAACATTGTGATTGTGAAAGCTAAATTAGGAATGGTTTGGATTGACACTTACCTCGGTGTCGATGGTGTTGATAGAGGTGGGGCTAGGAATGTTAGATAAAACTTAATGACCGAGGTCATTTAACGACATACGACAACGGATTAGGAGATAGGTTGGAGGATATGAGTCTTTAGTTCTTTAATTGGTGAAAATGTCTAAAGAGAATGGAGTATTCTATCTATAAATCATTAACAATTTTGAAAGCCTAAATTGGGACTAAATGATTTTTTTTTTTTTTGGGTAGATAAATGAAGGGTAAAGTCAGTTAGAATAAATTCTCAAAAACAGGTTAGTTGGAATAATATGTTTTAGATTCATATTTATTGATGGTTTTGAAAAGTAGTGTGGTAAAAAATGTGGTCCTAAAATTATTCTTGAACTTTCAAATTTTATCTTCTTTGCCATGAATGTGCTATACATTAATTGATGGTAATCATAAATCTAAAGAGATTAATAGTTGTGAGAAAGAGTGTAATAATGAATATTGTCCCAGAATTACTCCTGAATACGCAACCACACGGTGAGCACAAAGCAAACTATTCTTTTTACTGAAGAATTACTCTCGAATTTTTCAAACTTTCCTAGCTTTGCCTTAAATCTGTTGGTAGCAGCTCGACAAATATGAATAACCAAATTTATTATGTTTCTGCAACTACAATTTTTTTTTTTGAATTAGTTAAATTAATTAAATTTTTAGTTGTCGAATGAAAAATTTGAGGTTCGAATCCGGCTTACACAAAAATCAATAAGTGTCTTAGTCCGATGATAAGTAGCAATTTTCTAGAAGACATCATATATTAAAATTCTACGGTGTTTAAAAACAAATAATAAGTAAAAAGTTATCATTTTTGTTTGTCCTATATTCCATCAGTAAACATCCTTAAATATATATAACTCATTTTTAATTTTTATTTTTTTAGGCGAACTCCTTTTAAAGTATTAACAACATTAAAATTGGTAAATTAAGTCCCACACGATTATGAATGGTAACCATAAAATGAATGATTATTAATTTACTATAATAGTAGCTTGTAGAAAAGTATTAAATTCCTCTTTTGGTTGAAACAGCTGAAATTTTTTGTATAACGATTTCGTTCAAAAAACTAGCATGTTTGGTTTTGTTTGGATTATTATTCTGGAAGAAAAATTTTCAAAATGAGAATGTTGCGTGTGTGAACATTGTGATTGTGAAAGCTAAATTAGGAATGATTTGGATTGACACCTAACTCGGGGTCGATGGTGTTGATAGAGGTGGGGTTAGGAATGTTGGATAAAACTTAATGGCCGAGGTCATTTAACGACATACGACAATGGATTAGGAGATAGGTTGGAGGATATGAGTCTTTAGTTCTTTAATTGGTGAAAATATCTATAGAGAATGGAGTATTCTATCTATAAATCATTAACAATTTTGAAAGCCTAAATTGAGACTAAATGATTTTTTTTTTTGTTTTTTTGGGAGATAAATGGTGGGTAAAGTCAATTGGAATAAATTCTCAAAAACAGGATAGTTGGAATAATTTGTTTTAGATTCATATTTATTGACGGTTGTGAAAAATAGTGTGGTAAAAAATGTGGTCCTAAAATTATTCTTGAACTTTCAAATTTTATCATCTTTGCCATGAATGTGCTATACATTAATTGATGGTAATCATAAATCTAAAGAGATTAATAGTTGTGAGAAAGAGTGTAATAATGAATATTGTCCTAAATTTACTCTTGAATACGCAGCCACGCGGTGAGCACAAAGCAAACTATTCTTTCACCTTTTATTGAAGAATTACTCTCGAATTTTTCAAACTTTCCCAGCTTTGCCTTAAATCAGTTGGTAGCATCTCGGTAAATATGAATAAGCAAATTTATTATGTTTCTACAACTACAATTTTTTTTTTTTTGAATTAGTTAAATTTATTAAAGTTTTAGTTGTCGAATGAAAAATTTGAGGTTCGAATCCGGCTTACACAAAAATCAATAAGTGTCTTAGTCCGATGATAAGTAGCAATTTTCTAGAAGACATCATATATTGAAATTCTACGGTGTTTAAAAACAAATAATAAGTAAAAAGTTATCGTTTTTGTTTGTCCTATATTCCATCAGTAGACATCCTTAAATATATACAACTCATTTTTAATTTTTATTTTTTTTAGGTGAACTCGTTTTAAAGTATTAACAATATTAAAATTGGTAAATTAAGTCCCACACGATTATGAATGGTAACCATAAAATGAATGATTATTAATTTACTCTAATAGTAGCTTATAGAAAAGTATTAAATTCTTCTTTTGGTTGAAACAGCTGAAATTTTTTGTATAACTATTTCGTTCAAAAAACTAGCATGTTTGGTTTTGTTTGGATTATTATTCTTGAAGAAAAATTTTCAAAATGAGAACGTTGCGTGTGTGAACATTGTGATTGTGAAGGCTAAATTAGGAATGATTTGGATTGACACTTAACTCGGTGTCGATGGTGTTGATAGAGGTAGGGCTAGGAATGTTGGATAAAACTTAATGGCCGAGGTCATTTAACTTCGTACGACAATGGATTAGGAGATAGGTTGGCGGATATGAGTCTTTAGCTCTTTAATTGGTGAAAAGATCTAAAGAGAATGGAATATTCTATCTATAAATCATTAACAATTTTGAAAGCCTAAATTGAGACTAAATGATTTTTTTTTTTTTTTTTTTGAGATAAATGGAGGGTAAAGTTAGTTGGAATAAATTCTCAAAAACAGGTTAGTTGGAATAATTTGTTTTAGATTAATATTTATTGACTGCTGTGAAAAATAGTGTGGTAAAAAATGTGGTCCTAAAATTATTCTTGAACTTTCAAATTTTATCATCTTTGCCATGAATGTGCTATACATTAATTTATGGTAATCATAAATCAAAATCCGTTAATAGTTGTGAGAAAGAGTGTAATAATGAATATTGTCCCAGAATTACTCCTGAATACGTAGCCACGTGGTGAGCACAAAGCAAACTATTCTTTCACCTTTTACTAAAGAATTACTCTCGAATTTTTCAAACTTTCCTAGCTTTGCCTTAAATCAAGTTGTAGCAGCTCGGCAAATTTGAATAACCAAATTTATTATGTTTCTGCAACTACAATTTTTTTTTTTTTTTTGAATTAGTTAAATTTTTTAAATTTTTAGTTGTTGAATGAAAAATTTGAGGTTCGAATCCGGCTTACACGAAAATCAATAAATGTCTTAGTCTGATGATAAGTAGCAATTTTCTTGAATATATCATATATTGAAATTCTAATGTGTTTAAAAATAAATAATAAGTAAAAATTTATCCTTTTTGTTTGTCCTATGTTCCATCATAAAACATCTTTAAATATATATAACTCATTTTAAAGTTTTTTTTTCTTTTTTTTTGGAGGCGAACTTGTTTTAAAGTATTAACATTATTAAAATTAGTAAATTAGGTCCCACACGATTATGAATGGTAACCATAAAATGAATGAGTTTTAATTTACTATAATAGTAACTTATAGAAAAGTATTAAATTCTTCTTTCGGTTGAAACAGCTGAAATTTTTTGTATAACGATTTCGTTCAAAAAACTAGCATGTCTGGTTTTGTTTGGATTATTATTCTGGAAGAAAAATTTCTAAATGAGAATGTTGCGTGTGTGAACATTGTGATTGTCAAAGCTAAATTAGGAATGATTTGGATTGACACTTAAGTCAGTGTCAATGGTGGTTATAGAGGTGGGGCTAGAAATGTTGGTTAAAACTTAATGGCCGAGATCATTCAACAACGTACGAAAACGGATTAGGAGATAGGTTGGAGGATATGAGTCTTTAGCTCTTTAATTGGTGAAAAAATCTAAAGAGAATGGAGTATTCTATCTATAAATCATTAACAATATTGAAAGCCTAAATTGAGACTAAATGAATTTTTTTTTTTTTTTGGTAATAAATGGAGGGTAAAGTTAGTTGGAATAGATTCTCAAAAACTAGTTAGTTGGAATAATTTGTTTTAGATTCATATTTATTGGTGGTTGTGAAAAATAGTGTGGTAAAGAATGTGGTCCTAAAATTATTCTTGAACTTTCAAATTTTATCATCTTTTCCTTGAATGTTCTATACATTAATTGTCGGTAATCATAAATCAAAATCCATTAATATTTGTGAGAAAGAGTGTAATAATGAATATAGTCCTAGAATTACTCCTGAATATGTAGCCCCACGGTGAGCACAGAGCAAACTATTCTTTCACCTTTTGCTAAAGAATTACTCTCGTCTTTTCAAACTTTCCTAGCTTTGCCTTAAATGTGCTATACATCAATTGGTAGCAGCTCGGCAAATATGAATAACCAAATTTATTATGTTTCTGCAACTACAATTGTTTTTTTTTTTTTTTTTTTTTTTTTGAATTAGCTGAATTAATAAAAATTTTAGTTGTTAAATGAAAATTTTGAGGTTCGAATCAGGCTTACGCAAAAATCAATAAGTGTCTATGTCTAATGATAAGTAGCAATTTTTGTAAAGACATCATATATTTGTTTGTCCTATGTTTCATCATAAAACATCTTCAAATATATATAACTCATTTTAAAGTTTTTTTTTTTTTTTTTAGATGAACTCATTTTAAGGTATTAACATTATTTAGGTTGGTAAATTAAGTCCCACACGATTATGAAAGGTAACCATAAAATGAATGATTTCTAATTTATTATTATAGTAACTTATAGAAAAGTATTAAATTCTTCTTTTTGTTGAAACAGCTGAAATTTTTTTTATAACTATTTCATATTTTCATTATTTGATCTCGTTCAAAATACTAGCATGTTTGGTTTTGTTTGGATTATTCTGAGCGAAAAATTTGCAAAATGAGAACGTTGCGTGTGTGAACATTGTGATTGTCAAGCTACATTAAGAATCTTTTGGATTAGACTTAGTTCGTTGTAGATGGTGGTGGTTGAGGTGGGGCTAGAAATGTTGGTTAAAACTTAAAGGATGAGATCATTCAATGATAGATTAGGTGACAGGTTGGAGGATACAAGTCATTAGCTCTTTAATTGGTGACAACTGACAAGATCAAAGGAGAAAAATTAGTAATCAATCCCCGCCTAAATTTTTTCGGTACAAATTGAGGCTAAAGTTTGTTGTAATAGATTCTCAAAAACAAGTTAGTTGGAATACTTTTGTTTTACATATTTAGTGAACTTAGGCAACCATACCTACAATAAATATTACCCAAAATATCTGTCATTAACTATTGAAAAGTGTTGACTTCACTTGATTAGAGGATTGTCCCTCCTTTTCTTCAACCCATTATACAAAATAATTTGTTAGTCTAATAAAATCCGTAATAGTTGTACACTAAAAACAAAAATTGAATTACTAGAGAGGTAGAATTGAATTTTTTTATTAAAAAAAAAAATTGTTACAGACACAATTTTTTTTTATAAACTGTTGATATAACCAATAATTATTAGTAAACAAAAAAGTAATATTAATAGTGAACTTAGACAGTCGCTTTTTTCAACTCCAAGTGCGGATTTTTCTGAAACGGTGTCATTGAAACGTGGATAAGCATTGCGGCAGCTGAGGTACCAAAGGCAACCACATCAGATGGCAGAAAGTGTTTAAAGGCTCTGTTTTTGGTTGCCTTGATGGTCTGGCTCTATTCAATGAAAAGTTAAAACAATATTATAAAAATAAATAAATAAAAAAACACCCTTGTGCAACTAATGGGATACATTGAAGTTATTTTGACTCATTCAACTGAATATTACGCATATTGCTGGCAAAATAGTTACGTACTTATGGTTCAAAAATTAAGCATATTGCTGGCAAAGTAATCTGGGCAAAATCCTTCGCAGATGTGCTCACCAAGAAAAGGGTATCTTGTTTTTGGTGAATATAGCCAACTCTCTCACAACATGTGAATGTGAGACTCCCACACTGGTGTATTGGCTTGAATAATGGTGTGGTGAAAACGTATGACAGTGGCTGAAAGAAATTGAGAATTTGGTGACAATAAAATGGTATCGTACACTCGTAGTATCCCAACAACAATAAAAATAGGTTGGGACGCACGCACGTATAAAATACCTTGAAAGAAACTTTGTATATTAATTCAAAGGTTTATTTTTATGAGATAATTTCATTACAATTAGAAATGAAGTGGTCAATAACTTGCACGAGCCACAATTGCAGTGGCTTTATATAAACGTAAGTACGTAGTACAATTTTTTATAGCTTTGGAGCTATTACTGATTTTAATATGAGTTTTATTTAATTAATTGTTGTATCTTTTGGCAAATTAAGTAGGTGTACAAACTACTTTGAACAAGGGCTTCTATGAACAGTTCTTATGCAAATGGTACTATCTACCTTGCTACAAATATAGAGAGCTTCTGCAAATGAAATTCATCATTTGGATAAGATGTGCAAGTTGATCTCTTCATTTCAAGTGTAATAAAATTAACTACTTTGTAAAATAATTAAATAAACATGCCAGTGTCAATTAATAGTTTTCTGTTGAGGCTTTAATATGTACAAATGGATCATGAGGCGTATTTTTTATTTTGAGAAACAGAATTTTAAGAATGTCCCTGTATGTTAAATTTTATTAGCATCTTCAACTATTTGGAATTATGTCGATGTGTTTCGTAGGGTGTCCAAACTATTTGCAACTTGCACCTAGACCTTTGTAAAATTCCAAAAATTCCAATTAATGTTAATACTATTATTTTCTAAATAAGTCACATTAACGGGTGTTTTTAGGAAAATTGTTAATGAATCATATTAGGAAAGTTTAACATCATTTTCATAATAAATATAAAAAGCTGTTAACAAAATTAATTGCTTTATCATTTTTCCATAAAATATTTCTAAAAATAGTTCATAAAACAATGCATTTAAGGCATTCAACAAGTGCTACAATATCTTAATATATATATATATATATATATAATATATATAATTAAAAATAAAATAAAAAAGAAGGAAGAGAGACAAGAGGTGCAAAAGAGCTAGTTAGAAAATTAGAACAGACAAATAAGCAGACCCCCCACTGTAAGAATTTTGACTTTAGGGGTTTCGATTTTAACGAGTTTCGTAAAAATGATATATGTACATATTTTAACGTGTACGATAATAAAAAAATAAAATAAAATAAAAACTTATAATATTGTCACAGTAAATGCCGGACACCACAAATTAACATAATATATAATATAATATATTACAATTATATTACGATTTTTCATTTAATTCTATTTCAAATTACTGAGCTTGAGCAAATTACCAAACAAGATTAAATTTTGAAGATTAGTTTCATTTTCTTATCAAACAAGTTTGAGCTTATTCACAAGCTACTTGATTAACTTATTCTTTTCTCATCTATAGTAAAACAATGACTAAAATTTCTTACCCTTTCAAAATCTATGAATTTTACTACAAATAAACTATTTATATTACCAATAACCTACTAATACAAATTTGATACTATGTGATCCTAGTTACAAATTAACTTGCACAATCTATTCGCTCAAAAAAAAAAAAAAAAAAAAAAAAAAAAAAAAAAAACTTACAAAATCTATTCTCAAGTTTATTTAAGTATATTTTAGACAAAAAATACATATAAAAATATAATATTGTATATAGTTAAATCAAGCTTCCTAGTTCACTAATTTGTTCACAAACAAATTATTTTATTTGCACTTAACTTGTTTAATAGTTGAGCCTAAATTTGTGCTTCAGCTTGGCTTGTTTGCTAAGCAAACAAACCTGAACAAACTTTTTCCTAAGCCGAGTTCAAGTTGTTCATAAACAATTTTGTTCATTTACAACTCTTCTTAGTACAACTCAAAACATGCTTGTTACAAAAAAAGTTGTTATATTTTATTTTATTCATAGAAATTCACTATGAGTCTATGATTACAACAAACTCTTGTAACATTTTAACAATAAATCAAGCAGTCAGACCACCACAAATCAAAATAATATAAAATAAAATTTAAATATAATCAGATTACCTTAAGGCTCACTACATCTCAAAACATGCTTGTTATAGAAAACGCTAAAGTTCGCTTTTAGCCCCTAACATTTGGGGTAGTTTTGATTCTAGCCCCTAATGTTACAAAAGTTTCATTTTGCCCAGTTTCAATTTCATAAACACCAATTGTCTAACTTTGTTATGATTATTGTAAAGTTGTGATTTACAACTATGTTTTTTGTTGGCTTTTATTCCATGCCAAATTTGATTGTAATTTTATTCAATCTTTTGTACCCTATACTTATTGTGGGATTTGATTGTAAAGGTTGTGTGTGTGAGAGAGAGAGAGAGTGTGTGAAGACTCAAGCAATTGAAGAATGAAGAGTTTTCGCGGGTATCTCGCTACTAAGCATCCCGCGAAATGGTGCATGTGCCCTACACATGACTGGAATGCGAAGAGTCAGGACAAATGGAAACAGCTATGTTTCGCGAGTATCTCACTGGTTAGGCTTTCCTGTGAGATACCTGCGAAACGCTCTGTTTTGCCAGCTTGTCCTTTCTAATACACTCTATCCTTGCCCACTCTATATATACCCTCATTACCCACATATGTTGGGGAGGCTATTCAGAGAGAAAAAACCCTAGAGAGGTTTTCTAAAAGACACACACCCATCTTTTGAGAGAGAGCTACTCATCCTTAGTGAGAAATCATTATAGTCTCTTCTCCATCCCTCTCCCATTATCATACCTTGAGAGGCGATTTGTATCCAAACACAACCCACACCTATTTAGAGTGTAGAGAGTGTTTTGGAGTTGTTGGGAAGCATTGGAAGAAGTCAAGGATGGCAAATGCAACATGGAGCTTGTTGCAGGATCCGGAGAGCTAGACAAGACACGGTTTCGAGAAGCCTTGTTGGAGTAGGAGCTTGGAGGGCTTAGGTACATTGGGTAGATTAGGCTTGGAAGGTCTCTTACTAACCCATGTATCCCAACTGATTGTCTAGTGGATCGATTACCACTTGAAGGGCGGCGGAGAGGTTTTTCGCCGAGTTCTTCGGTTTCCTCTTCGATAACACATCAGCGTGTTATCTTGTGTTTGCATCCTTCTTCCCTACTCTTTTACATTATGTTATACTGCTGTGTTGCTTAGATTTTGTATTAGAGTAGTTTGTTTGGATATCCGCTCGCTTTTACCCTGTTCCGCACTTAGTATTAAGTAGGTGTAAAATCTATCGAGCCGTAATTTTTGTTTGGGGGTCTAAACAGCTCTTATGTTTTCAACACATTTTCGAGCATTCAATTGGTATTAAAGCGGGTACACTTATTGTGGTTTAAATACCTAAGTGTGATCCTTGACCCCTTGTGTGTTTTGCCATGAATAATGCTTTGTATGCTTCTATGGATATTGTTAATTGTAACATGCCATGTGTTTGTGAAAATGTCTCTATGAGTATTAATTCTCATAATTATGATGACATGTTATTTGAATCTATGGGTGTTGTTGACAAACTCTTAAAAAAAGAAGCTAAGAAGTTTCAAAAGAATTTGAGCAAGTTCATTTGTGAAAATGATGATTTGATTGCTAAGCTCAATGAATCCAATAAATTAGTTGACAAATATAAGAAACTTGTTGAAAATTCTCTTGAAAAGCTGAAAGAGTTTGAATGTTTGAATATGGACTTGGATACTAAACTTGTTTTGTCTAACAAACTTATTGATGATCTTAAATGTGAAAATGAATCTCTTAAGATGTATGCCAAGTGTTTGATTGTTGAATCTACTATTAAAAGGGATGAAAATATTTGTTGCAATCATGTTGTGGTACCCGATTTTGTGCCTATTGTTCGTTCTATCTCAAAGGACAAATCGGTGTACATTCCTCCACACAAAAGAAATCAAAAAGTGGAGAGAAAGGCTCTTAAGCCACAGCCTCTGTTTAGGTCTTAACCTAAAGCTTTGGATGGATCTAAGTTTGTTCCAACTTGCCACCATTACGGTATGATTAGTCATATAAGGCCTCAATGTTCTAAGTCGAAGAGAGAACAAAACCAATTTGTTAGATCCATTCCCAAAAAGCGTAATGGACCTAAACACATTGTTTGCCACCATTGTGGTGCTTTTGGTAATCTAAGACTTCATTGCTCTAAGTTTCATGCTCTTAAAAGAATTAAAAGAAAAGAGAAACTTGAGCCTCTTGGAAGTCGTGCTTTGCATGATAAACCGGATTTGAGTGAAAATAGCATGTTGTTAAAGAAAGTGTTTAATGCTCTTAACTCTTTGACTATGTGCATCTCCAGTTCTCATTCTTCCAACCCTCGTCTCACTTCTCTTGAGACACTCATTCCAAACAATCATTCCGTTTAGATGAGGAAGGGTTCCTATTGTTGAGCTTATGCTCTTTTAGTCCTTGATCTAATTCTTTAAATCTCTGTAGGACCATTCATGCATTAGATGCTTCATTGTTATGCATTTGTGCATCATACATCTCTTTATATGCATTGTTTGTGTTTTTGTTTTTGATCTTATTTTTTTGCTTTTGTTTTGTGTGAGTAAAAATTCAAAACCACATAAAAAGTAAAAATTTCAAAAAGTTTGGTCGTATATGTTTAAGCACATATCTCATGTGAATTTGGCCTAGTACCTTCATACTAATGGCGTAGTGCATTTACGAGCTTAGCTTGTTCTGTGTGCACATTTATCTTTGTGGAAGAAATCTTGAAAACTATGTGTGATTGTTGTAAATAGATCTTCAAGCTTGTCATGAATGATTGGTCAATAGTCTCGATGGTGTTGATACTTGCAAAGACTTATGTCTATATCTCTTCCCACTTTATTTTTATGTTTTTTTGCAAAAGAGCTCACTAAATGTAAATCTCTAAATGAAAAGAGATATTGTGCTGCAAAACTATGTGTGATTGTTGTAAATAGATCTTCAATTTTGTCATGAATGATTGGTCAATAGTCTTGATGGTCTTGATACTTGCATAGACTTGTGTCTATATCTCTTCCCACTTTATTTTTATGTTTTTTGCAAAAGAGCTCACTAAATGTAAATCTCTAAATAAAAAGAGATATTGAGCTGCAAAAGCCTGTCGCACATACTAGGAAAAAGGGAAAGCGACTTTTGTTTTGAAATGTATGGTGCTCAAAAAGCCAAAGGCTAATTCTAAATGTTGGTATATCAAAAATACCAAGCACCGATCTAAAAAAAAAAAATGAGATGTATTATCCAAAAAGGGTCAAATGTCATGAGTTATGCAGAAGCCAAATGAAAAGCTTCTAAGTTTTGTAATCATTCTCTTGTGGGAGGTCATATATGCTCATTTCTGTAATTGAGATAGTCAACTTGTCTTAGTGCTAGTTGTGTATGACTTGATTGAATTGATCATTGAAGCTTCACTCTAGTCTAAGGACTATTCCACATTTGATCCTTACACACAACACACAAGACTTTTGTTCAATGAATGTCTATTTCATTTGTGTGATTGTACATGTTCAAATGTAATGTATGTGTGCTCAACCATATGTGGATCAAACCAAAAAAAAATTTGTTCTTTTTGTTTGCTTTTGAAAGTGATTTGTATCACCCATGTTTTTCAAAGTTTTCAAATTGTTTTTGTGTGAAAAACATTTTTTCTGGGTATTTTCGTGACTTTTTTCATGTTTAAGTTCAGTCACGAGTGAAAGGGTCCAATTCTTAAGTTTTCCAGTTTTGGACAGAGAATTTTGCGGCTGTTTCGCGAGTAAAGCTTACCAGCGAAATACCAGCGAGATACCAGCGAAATTTTCACAGGATTCTAACCAGGGAGATACCAGCGAAAATTTCCAGATCAGCTTTTTAAAGGGAATTTCGTGGGTTATTTGTTTTAAACGCCTCCCATCTTCTCCCAAACCCCTGTTTTAATGTTTCTACATCAAAACCCAACTAAATTCAAGTGTTTTTCATTCCATTAACATCTCTAAGGTAATCTTTAACTCTTTTCATTGTTTTTTATCCTTAGATTACGTTTTTGAGGGGTTTATGTTCATAGTTGATATTTTCTCAAATAGGAGTTAGAAAACTTATATTATGTCAATCTTTTTGATTGGGCTTTGTTTTAAATGATAATTTTCTTTGGATGTTGGCCCTTGTGATAAAAATAACATATATTTAGGCAAGATTTTCATATGTTCTTGCATTGTTCATCATACATGTGTAGTGTGTGCACTCTAAGTGTTTGGTAAAATGTCTAAATGGCATTTTCTCGTTGTTTTGGACTTCGATAAGTACCAAATTTTGGGGATCACTATAATTATTCATGTTTATCATGTTTTGATCATTGGTGGTGTGTTTTGTACACTTTGCCCCTTGAGTGCCTTGCTCATGCATTAGTCATGCATCTCACATGCACACTAGATGCACAGTAGCTGCACCTTGCTGCACACACTCTAACACTTGACATGTTTTGCATTCACTCATGCTAGTTAAGTCTTTTTAGACCTTTTAGCACATATAACATGTTCTTTGTGTCTATGTCATGCCTAGATCCTTAGCATGTCATGTTCTTTATGCTTTGTAGCATTTAAAAAAAAAAAAATGTTTTTGTCTTATGTTTAAGCTTCATTTTCTCATTCATCTTGCACCCCTCATGCATCATATCTTCTTTTCTTTCCTTCCTTCCTCTTGATTCATTTGTCTATTCGTGACAAAAAGGGGGAGAGTATCGTCATTTTCTATATGACTCATATGCACACTCTTAAGGGGAGAAATTCTACCTTATGCACATTCATAGGGGGAGAAAGCCATAGGGGAGATGCATATACAAAGGGGGAGAAGACATTGTTTTGAGAAAACCTTGATTTACTTTATGCTTGTTTTCTTGTTGTTTTATGATGCTTTGATTTGCTTTGTTGCTTTCATCGCATCATGTTTATGTATTGGAACACACTTGTACCCATGATGCTTTTGTAAGCTTTTAGGGTTTGTTTCCATGCATAGTTTGTAGGCTTTTATGATTTGTACCATGCTTATGCAGCCTTTATGATTTATGCTTATGTACTTGAAGTTAAATGTCATACATTTTACTCCAGTACATCACTCTTGTGCCCTAGTAGGATTGTTCCTAGATGCAAATACTTCGTGTATTTTGCATTGGTTGAGTGTTGGATTTGCAAATGATTCTCTTCAAATGAGCTTATCATCTTGCATGTCCAGATGTTCATTCCTTGTGTGAATGAGTATAGTGATCACTTGTGTATAGTGATTGCTTGTTTGGTCAAGCCATGGTTTATTGATTTATCCCATTTAACTTAATCGCATTTTACTTGTTACATTATACTTGTCCTTTTATCACTTGATTTACCTTGAAGGTCTAATGTGTTTTGTGCAAGTGTTTCAGGTTACTGTATATATGTTCCAAGTGCTTCACAGGTTCTAGAATTAGGTGTGAATAAGTTTTGCCATTGTTTCCAAACTCACGTTTAAGTCTAGAGTCTGTTATAGGGTGTTTTGTCATGGAATAGCCAAAGGGGGAGATTGTAAAGTTGTGATTTAAAACTATGTTTTTTGTTGGCTTTTATTCCATGCCAAATTTGATTGTAATTTTATTCAATCTTTTGTACCCTGTATTTATTGTGGGATTTGATTGTAAGGGTTGTGTGTGAGAGAGAGAGTGTGTGAAGACTGAAGCAATTGAATAATGAAGAGTTTTCGCGGGTATCTCACTACTAAGCATCCCGCAAAATGGTGCATGTGCCCTGCACATGACTGGAATGCGAAGAGTCAGGACAGATGGAGACAGCTGTGTTTCACGAGTATCTTGCTGGTTAGACCTTCCCGCAAGATACCTGCGAAACGCTCTGTTTTGCCAACTTGTCCTTTCTGATACACTCTATCCTTGCCCACTCTATATATACCATCATTACCCGCATATGTTGGAGAGGCTATTTAGAGAGAAAAAACCCTAGAGAGGTTTTCTAAAAGACACACACCCATCTTTTGAGAGAGAGCTACTCATCCTTAGTGAGAAATCATTGTAGTCTCTTTTTCATTCCTCTCCCATTATCATTCCTTGAGAGGAGATTTGTACCCAAATACAACCCACACCTATTTAGAGTGTAGAGAGTGTTTTGGAGTTGTTGGGAAGTATTGGAAGAAGCCAAGGATGGCAAATGCAACATGGAGGTTGTTGCGGGATCTGGAAAGCTAGACAAGACACGGTTTCGAGAAGTCTTGTTGGAGTAGGAGCTTGGAGGGGTTAGGTACATCGGGTAGATTAGGCTTTGAGGGTCTCTTGCTAACCCATGTATCCCAACTAATTGTCTAGTGGATCGATTACTGCTTGGAGGGCGGCAGAGAGGTTTTTCGCCGAGTTCTTTGGTTTCCTCTTTGATAACACATCGGCGTGTTATCTTGTGTTTGTATCCTTCTTTCCTACTCTTTTACATTATGTTACACTATTGTGTTGCTTAAATTTTGTATTAGAGTAGCTTGTTTGGTTATGCACTCGCTTTTACCCTATTCCATACTTAGTATTAAGTAGGTATAAAATCTATCAAGCCATAATTTTTGTTTGGAGGTTTAAACAGCTCTTGTGTTTTCAACACATTTTCGAGCATTCAATTATCTTGTTAAGTGCCATGTGGGACCTAACACATGGCACATATTAATCCTAAATAACAAAAAATTGAGGAAATATATGTAGGATTCGTATATGCCACATGATGGGTCTCACAAGTTACCTAACGGGCATGGTTTTAAAATTGATGAATTGAATTGGCCAGTTCAACCTTGAACCAAACCTAAATCCGATTTGGTACTCTTTATGGATAGTTCAATTGCTAAAACTGCAAACCAAATTTGTTTAACTAGTTACTAATTAGTTATGAGAGAGGAATGTTGTGCTCGCCTGTAACATTTCTTTGGATTCTCCCTCAACTCATAAACTAAAGCCTTTTCGATCAACTTGCCTTTCTGGCCTTGTTCCTTTGCTTGCTTTTCACATGATGAACACAAGTGAAGACAAAGATTTGAGATGAGAATTGATAGCAAGTGCAAGTTACCTAAAATAGGATAATGGGTGAAAATGGATAACCACAACCAAAAAAAAATGCTACTACATTAGTTTACATAGTTCCTTCCAAATATATAGATTTTAATTATAGTTGATCTCTATCTTTAGGGAGCGTTGTTTATTTTTTAAACATCTGTTTATTATTTTTGAGACTTGGTAACTATGATAAAGAAAAGTGGGTGTTTTGAAAAGTGTGAGGAATAATAAAAAATTAATGAAGAAATAAGGGTAAAGTGCAAATTACACTCCTAAAGTTTGGGAGTGAATAGATTTTACACCCTTAAATTTCAGAATTTGGATTTTACCCTCTGAAGTTTGGTGATGTTTGGATTTTACACTCTAGCATTTCAAAATTTGGATTTACCCCCTATATTTTAGAAGTGTTTGGATTTTACTCCAAAGTTTTGGGGTGTTTGGATTTTACACCCTAAAGTTTCAGAATGTTGGGGTGAAAAATCCAAACAACCCTAAATTTTAGGGGGTAAAATCTAAGTTCTAAAATGTTATGGTGTAAAATTCAAACATCCCAAACTTCAATGGGGTAAAATCCAAACTCTGAAACTTCAAGGTATAAAATCCAATCGCTCCCAAACTTTAGGGGTATAATTTGTAATTTACCCAAGAAATAATATTTAAATGAAATTGTGTTTAGAGTATAAAATCTTATGTCGGTGAAAAGAAGAAGTAGTTAGCTAAAAGAGGAAAAGTAGGTTCTTGTCCTAAAATATGAAGTAAATTGATGGACGCATGGAACATACCATGAGACCCACCCCATTTGTGAAAGCCCAGAGCAGGAGTATGTAAGTTTTTCCCTAAGTCCATGACTTTGTGTACGCTGCGCCGGTGGTAGGGATTTTTTGAGCGAAAATGGCCTGTCTTTAATACAAGAAAGTAAGATCCCAGGGACAGCTTTGATGGTTATGAACATTCCCTGTTGTTTGAGTTGCTCCACGTCTGATTTCATAACATGTTCTTGCCACGAAGGGGTTCTTCTACCATGGCAGACAAATGATATTTTGAACACCCAAAATTAGTTAAACTTTGAAGGGCTGTTTGTGTTAGTTCATCACTTCATTGATGTTATTTTATCTTTTTAACAAATTCCTTTAATTTACTCAATATCTAATCACACCTCGTGGTTAAAGTGTACATATTGAAGTTGTTCATGGCTTTTCGTCCAATCGGATAATCACTGACCATGGGTAAATATTTGTGAGTTGAGACCCCCTAGATTCTGGACCTTGGTTTAAAGTTGCATGCTAGCTTGCAAATCATCACTAATATTAAGACTTCCTATTCTTTAAGAGTTGTACAACTCCGTCGTTTGTTTGAATGTTTTGGTTTGGGGAAGGAGGTCAGAGCAATATACAATAGGCAAGTTGCAATGATATTTTACAGTAAAATTGCAAGGAAAAGACATATTTTCGTACTGGAATTTGTAGATGATGCGCACAAATCTTCTTGTTCAACATGATAGCAAAGTTGCTACCTCCAAAAATGTTATTTTCACTTTCTATTTAAAATTGCCCCATTGAAGAAAAAAATCCTCTGCCACTTTGCATTGATTTGCAGTAGAAGGGATTGTGCATGGATCAGATTGGGCGGATTGAGATTTAAAATTTTAACCAAATTGCCATTGGTAGGTTGGAGTGGAGTGGACCAGTTAGCAGATCAAGATGTTTTCTTTTTTCTTTTTTTCTTTTTTTTAATATCCCTATTCAAAGCATTCAGGAAAGTAAATAAAAATGAAGCAATTGAAGCACTCTTTGTCTCTTTCATGTGTAACTAAAATGTGAAGCAATTGAATTGAAGGCAAATATGGATGACAAATTCAGCCAAATTGTTATCAAAGTCCAACGATAAGCAGCACTTTTTTTTTTTTTTTTTTAATTTAAGAGAGTTTCAACTTATGGCATTCGGTCCTGATAATAATAATAGCTTTTTATCATCAGATAAAGACACCAATCAGTTTTTTGGTGTAGGCGAGGATTGAACCCCAGATCTTTTATGCAACCATCAGAGACTTTACCAGTTGAGCTAACTGAAACCCACAACGATAAGCAGCACTTAATCACACACAAAAAAGAAAGGTTTAAAAAAAATGGTTCAGCTTACATATAGTTAATTTTTTAATAAGATATCTCCTTTACTTTTATCAAACGGCTGAGATTAAAAGTAAAGCTACTTTATTTTTCTTTTGTGAAAAAAACACACTGACATAGGGATAACACAAATTGCAGTAAGCTTGAGATCTATTTTTGTCAATATCTTTATTTTTCTTCTTCAGATAAACTCAAAAAGAAGTCCAAAAAAGATCCACATCCTTTCTTCGTTCTACTGTTTTTTTTTTTTTTTTTTTTTTTTTTTTTTTTTAAATCAAATGGTATGGTAAGCATAATTCCAAAGGCCAAATATCAGTCTCAAAAGAAAAGAGAGAGAGAAGGCCTTGGTTTCTAAATTATCAGTCACGCTATTCCCTTGGATTGAATTAAAAAATCAATGCTGACTGACCTCCAAAATCAAAGACATAAATAGAGACTTGAAGCTAAAAATGGAATACTTGATAAAACTCTGTATGTGATTACATCTATGAATATATATTTTTTTTCTTTTTGAGTTCCTGTGAAGAAGTAGAAGACATTGACGAAAACATCTCTCTCTTTGTTTTCTTTTTTTCCGAGTCTTTAATTCAAATAAATTCCCTTGATTTCACGGCAAAGAATGAAATCTTCACATCATGTAGCCTAGTCACTAAGGCAGGCATTACCAAACTGTGTCATGGAGGAAAAAGCATGGTAAAGAAGAAACCTTCTGTTCATAGGCAGTGCCGGCTGAACAGTGGAGCAAAAAATGCGGTTGCCTAAGGCCCCAAGTAAAAAAAAAGACCCTCAAATTTTAACCAATAGGGTTATTTATAATCAATAAATAAAATAATATTTTTTTACCAAATAAAAAACAAATAAAAAATAGAGAAAAATGCAACGTCTGCAATATTTTTTACAACATTTTTACAATTATGCTAAGTAGTAGGTTGGTACAACTTGTTATTGATGGCAAAAAAATAATTATAGTGATATTTTCAAAGAGGAAAAAAAAAAAAAAAAAAAAAAAAAAAGAAGAAGAAGCTTAAAACGATAAAACCTAGGATTTGCTGTAAAAAAATATTGTAAATGTTGTACTTCTAAAAAAATTAGAACAATAATAAGAGTTTAGTTAGCAAACTTTTACTAATTCTCACCTAAGTCCATCACTAACACTACTCTTTTACTTACTATTATCAATCTACCATATCAACAAATATAAAAAATTTTGTTAAATTTTTTCTGTTTATAAAATTTCTAAAAAAATAAAAATTCTACGTAGTTTATGTTAATTATTAGTAATTTTGCATCTAAAATAAAATAATCAAATTTTCCTTAGGCCCCCAAATACATCAAGTCGCCCCTGTTCATAGGGGGAAAAGATCTCAAGTTTGGCAAACGATTTCAGGGGTAGTTAGTCGCTTGGACTTGAAGAGGCCCTTCATCATCTTGGTAGTCAACGCTGAACTCTGAAGGAACCATTGCCTTGTTGCTTCAGAGGTCCGCCTTTTCTTTTTAAAATGACGCGTACTTCTTTTTTAATCTCAGCCATTTGTTAAGTTTATTAAAAGCAAAGGAGATGTAAAATGAACCCAAAAAAAAAAAAATCCAATCCTTTGTGTTGTAACATTTTTTGAGATGGTTTAAACTTAAGATATATACTTTTGATAATTGTCTTTTATCATCATGTCAAGATACCAATTAAATTTTTAGTATAGACAGAAGATCTAATCTCAAATATCTTATTTGATAACAAGTCCTTATGTTGAAACTTGAAATGGAAGATTGTAAAAGAGAAAGAGGGGATGTATCATTTGAGTAAAGAGTTTGTTTATGACTTGGATTTTGTTTGATTTTGCTATAAATGAGAACATAATAAATAAACGAACAAAACTTCCATGAAATTGATAATCTTTTTCTTTATGTTTGTTAAAAAAAGAAAAAGGCAAAAGTTGGCAAAGGAAGACCCTAAGCCACTGACATTAGTGACCTATAAGTACTTTGGCCCTTTTTTTGCAAATTAAAAGAGCTTAAGGGCTCGTTTGGTTTGGTCATGACTTAGTTTTCACAACTCAATACTCATAATTCATAACTCAAACTCAAAACCCAGAACTCATAACCCAAACCTCACTTTATCTCAAAACTCCAAAATTATTGTTTGGTCACATAACTCACTTTTTGCCACCATAACTCATATTTTAGAAACTGAAAACACCAAAATTTTGTTTTCAATTTCCATCATCCATCACTCAATTTTTTTTGTTTTGAGTGATGGAAAAATCACCCAAAAACTAAGCCAAACAAGATTTTTTTGGTGGGACCCACATGTTTTAGAGACTTAGTGATGAAAATTGAGTGATATAACTCAAAATCATGGTGATCTAAACAATCCCTAAATGTTTAATATGGCAACCCATAGATTCCCATAGATCATTTTTCAAATCTTTGCTAGAAGGTAATCTTCCATATAAGACTTTACCATATATAAATAAAGATAAAAAGGGTAAAAACGATAATGAACCCCCAATGTTATCATAAATTATGAACCAAACCTAGTACATTCGCAGGTTAATTAAAGTTTTTACAAGACAATTTAATTACATTTAAAATGAAGCGTTGCACGTCTTATCAAACCAACCTGGTCAAGCACATTTGCAGAAGCTTTATATATACGTAGATAGATGCCACCATTTGCATAAGCACCATTCATAGAAGCACTTGTTCAACGTAATTTGAACTTACTTTGGCAAGAAAAAATGAAGGTTGAACTGGAAGTAATCTCCAATGAGAATATCAAACCATCTTCACCAACTCCCACCCATCTGCGGTATTATCAGCTTTCCTTTCTCGACCAAACATTCCCTCCTATGTATATTCCATTACTCTTTTTCTACACACAGAATGATGCTTACTCTATAATCAGCACCGACCCTGCCAAATCATTCTCTACTGTGCTCAAGCAATCATTGCCCGACGTCTTAACGCGTTACTACCCTTTAGCTGGCCGCTTTAAAGACAATCTAAGTGTAGACTGCAATGATGAAGGCGTGTTGTATCGCGAAGCCCAAGTCAAGTGCGAGCTTTTAGATATTGTTACAAATCAAAATTCTGCAGAGTTCAAGAAATTTCTTCCATGCGATATTGCTGGCACGCACCATTTTGCCTGCGCTGTTCAAGCCAACTACTTCACTTGTGGTGGTATTGCCATTGGTGCATGTATTTCCCACAAGATTGCTGATGGCATATCCTTTATCATGTTCATGAAAACTTGGGCAGCCACAGCTCGAGGTGACAGTGATATATATCCCCAATTTCAAGCATCAACTCTCTTTCCTCCTACAAGTACTCTATCTGGGTTTCAACCAGAAGATTGTATGATAAAAGAGAAAATTGTATTAAAGAGGTTTGTGTTTAGTTCTGCTTCAATAGTGGCTCTTAGAGAAAAATACGCAGAAAGCTCAGACTTAGAATGCCCATTACACCCCAGCCGTGTTGAGGCCCTGTCAGTCTTTTTATGGAGCCGATATGTAGCTGCTACACAAGCAAACTTTGGGCCTAAAAAGCTCAACACGGTGATTTTTGCAGTGAATTTACGAACAAGGATGGATCCGCCATTGCCTAGAAATTTTTTTGGAAATATCTTCCGGTTTGCAACAGTCCTTCTGTCTAGTGAAGAGAGGAATGGCCTTGTGGGCAAAGTGAGAGCCGCGATAAGAAAAGTGGACAATGAGTATGTGAAAAAATTACAGGACCACGCTCAACACTTGAATTATCTCAAAGAGGCTAGTGAAAAACTCGTGAAAGAAGAAATAGTTCCATTCAATTTCAGTAGTTGGTGCAGGTTCCCTATGTATGAAGTGGATTTTGGTTGGGGAAATCCCATGTGGATTGGTCTGGTTAGCTTGCCTTTCAAGAACGTAGTTATATATATAGACACCAAAAGTGGGGATGGAATAGAGGCATGGGTTAACTTGAAAGAGGAAGACATGGCTAAATTTGCAAGTGACACAGAGCTCCTTGCATATGCCTCCACCACAACCTTAAATGCTTAACATGTTAAGCGTATAAGCATGCTGGATGCGTAGACTGAATTGCTGACACTGCTAAATTGTTTAGCAGTTTCTTCGCTAGTTTCCATCTTGAACCAAAATAAAGGAAGTCAAAAGCTTCCATGTGTTAAAAGTATTCCAATTATATCATCCTGTAATGTTATTTGTAATATATTGGTGAAACTGCTAGAGTTTTAGTTTCTTCCTTAGGTCTTTGGGTTGGTATTTGTATGACTACATAAAATAAGTTTGCAGTGTGATTTTGTGTAAGAATCATTCTCCTAATTTTAATATTTGTAAAAATGTTTATCAATTAACATCTTCTCAACTAAAGGAAAAGTCACCAATACCAACAATTTTAACATTTAGTTTTATTAGGAATCTAATAAGATTTCTGAAAATATGTAATTTTTATGTTTCCTTTATTTCTAATAAGAATATTTAATGAATTATTTATTTTTCCAAGACTATTTTAGGATTTGTAAACATTGTTACATGTATTTGAGTCTTAATTTTAAATATGTTCAAAAACACATTCAAGTGGTATGAATTGAAGACATAAGATTGATCAAGAAAGCCTGTCAAAATAGAACTTCGATACCTGTTGATACATGTTGATCTATCAAGCTATGGAAAAACTAAACAGTAATTTATGTTTCAACCAACAATGACTTGGCTCTTCTTAAAATCCTTGCACTAGGGTTCCAGAACATAAAAAATAGATATTTATGGTCATCATCAAATACATAAAGAGACACATGCATACCTAGAGTAGCAACGAAGTTCTATGCGGCTAAGGTTTTGATCTAAGGTTTTGTACCAATTTCACTCTAGGTTGAAGTAATCTCCAAGGAGATTGTAAAACCATCTTCACAAACCCCTATCCATTATCTGTATTATTTTCTAAACCAAATACAGCCTCCCATATATGCCTCTTTCATCTTCTTCTACCCAAAAGTTTACCACCAATATTGCCAAATCAAGTCTGCTGAAGCAATCACTGTCCAACGCCTTAACATGTTATTACCCTTTGGCCCGGGACATCAAAGACAATCCTTCTGTTGATGAAGTTGGTTACCACTGTGAAGCTTTATGCAGTGAATTTTATGGTGCCCAATGAACTTGGCACTTGGGGAAGAGTGGTATGGCATTGTGGGCAAGTTGAGAGATGCAACAAGAAAAACCAATAAGGATCAATTACAATATATAGAGTGTAATTGTGTTTATAGACACAAAAAATGGGGATGGGATGGAAGCATGGATAAACTTGAAAAAGGAAGATATAGCCGAATTCGGAAGTGACAAAAAGCTCATTGTCGCTAAAAACTTATTTCACAATTTCTTCATTGGCTGCTGTCATTAGCTAAAATAATTAAAAAGATTTTACTTAGAAATATGTTAAGAAGCTAGGGAGGGCACAATTGTAACAACCCTGCTACGTGACAATAATAGTTGTATATTAATTACTCTTTGAAATTCCGTGTTAAATGTATTCTATTTGCCATTTTATGTATAATTAAAATTAACAAAACTTGAAATGTAAACATTTTATAAATAAATTAATAATGAATTTATAATCATTTTAATATTCTTAATATTTTTTCAATAATGAAGGTTATAATAAAGGCGAAAATGCACTTTTTGTCCCTACATTTTAGGTCAATTCTCATTTTGGTCCCAAAATTGATTTTGCCACTAATGTAGTCCATAAAAAAAGAAAATCGACTCTATTTTGGTCCCCACCATCAACCCACTAACGGAAACCTCCTACGTGACAGACGAAGTGTTTTGCTTGTTGACATAGCGCTGTCATGACACTGATGTGGCCATTAAAATATTATTAAAAAATTATTTTGCATTTTTTAAATACTACGTCAACATTTAAATTAATAAAAAATTAAAACAAAAAAAATTAATTCCTCAATTTTAATTTTAATTAAAAAATAAAAAAAAAAACAAAAAAATTACTTTTTTTAGTTTCAAAGATTGGAGCTCTCTGTTCACTAAAAAAAAAAAGAAAAAAAAAAAAGATTAAAGCTCTCTCTTGGTGGTATACTCTACTAAATTAAAAAACCAAACCTCAACCCAGAACCAACCCGTATGTTAGGAACCTGTCACACCGGATAAAAAAACCAAACCCCAACCCAACCCAGATCAATTTCTCTCTCTCTCTCTCTCTCTCTCTCTCTCTCTCTCTCTCTCCCCATTATAATCTGCATCATCGACAGTGGCATTAACATCGACATTGACATCAACGACTCCTCCTCCAACTCAAACCCATTCTCCGCCACTACCCCAAACCATTGGGTCTCAAAAACATCCCTCCTTCTTCCATTTCCAATTCCTTCTCTCTCGGCGAGGTCATGGTGCTTGCTGTTTTGGGAAATGGGTTTGATTGGCGGGGTGGTGGTGGTTTGATTGTGTTGGTCAGTGGTAGTGGGATCTGGGTTTGATTATGTTGGTCGGTGGTGGTGGCGGTGGTTTTGGGATCTGGGTTTGATTGTGGCAGTGGTGGTGGTGGTTTTGGGTTTACTAGGTTTATGGGTTTGATTTGCTGGAGAATTTGGTGTTGATTGTGTTAGAATTTGGGGAAGAACATGAAGAATTTGATGGTCTTGATTTGTAGTAGATCTGATGGTGTTGGGTTTGATGATCTTTGAGGTGTTGAATTTGGGTTTTCTCTAAGGTTTGATGAATTTGGGCGATTGGGTTGTGTTAATGGTGCTAAGCGATTGTGATGGATTTGGGTTTGATGATTAGATTGGGTTCATTGTTCTTCATTCTTCCTGTTAGTAGTTAATTTAATTTTTTCTTCTTGTTTTCATTTATATCCTAGTGATTTGAGTTTGAGTTCTTGGGTTGCTGGGTTTGTGTTCTTGTGATGGGTTTGAGTTCTTGGTTACTGGGTTTGATTTGGAAAGAATATGAAGAACATGTTGTAAAATGAAGAACAAGTTGAAGAACATTAACAACATTAAGAAATTTTTTTTAATTAAATTAAATTTAAGGTTTTTTAATTTATTTTATTTTTTAAAATTTTATGGCATGGCTTTTTAAAAAAAATTAAATTTAAATGCTAACATGGCATTTAAAAATGTCAAATAATTAATAATATTTTGATGGTCACGTCAGTGCTATGTCAGCGCCATGTCAGCAAGAAGGGCACTCCGTTTGCCACGTAAGAGGTTTCCGTTAGTCGGTTGAAGACAGTGACTAAAACAGAATTGATTTTCTTTTTTCAGGGACTACATTAGTAGCAAAATCAATTTTTGGACCAAAATGAGAATTGACCCAAAATGTAGGGATCAAAAATGCATTTTTGCCTATAATGAAATAATATTACCATTGATAAATTAGTCAATAGACACGTTTAACATAAAGTTAAGCTATATATTAAAGACAAAGTTGGCTACAAACTTAATTATAGATTAAGTTATAACTGTAACACCCGCCTCACTTAAATTTAATTTAATTGCTTCTAGAGTGAAATTGATGAATTATTTATTTTATTTTGAAGGTAATATTATTTTATATTATGATATCTACACGGTAAATAAATAAAAGAAGATGTAACATGAGAGTTATTTTTGTGGATTATTCATATTTAACTTTTAGTCTCCTTATCAATTAAGGAAAATGATAAGAGATTAAAACCTAAATGGATTAGGAGTTTTAAGTGGTATTGAACAATTCTTTAGAGTTTTAGCCTATCTAAACAACCTTAATATGAGTTTTAGTGGGAATTAAAGTGCTTATTTAAGTTTTATAGGCTTCTTAAATGCTAAAGACATAAGTTTTAGTGGGTTTTAAATTTCAACCCAAGTGAAAACAGTTTTAACGTGTAAAGCTGAAAGGTAAAATGGTGTTTAATTTGTGAAACGTAGAGAGAGAGAGAGAGAGACAGAGAGAGATAGAGACAAAGACAGAGACAGAATCCAAAATTACAAGAAACAAATTCTGCATCTGTGTGGTCGTGTGGTCAGGTATATCTCTCTCTCAAACATTCATGGAAATAACCTACATTGCTAGGGTAGTTTAATAGAATTGTTTTAATATCCCATATGAACTCTTGAATTAGGCGATAAGTTTTTCAGTGATTAGTTGCTAGAGTTTACGCATGATAGTGGGGTTGGTCTTTTGAATCTTGTAATCTATATCATGGTCAAGTTTCTAAACTTTTATCAATACATGCTTCAGGTCACTAGGTCTTACGGGTAGGGAAATCCTTGGATATTATATCTGTAAAGTTGTAATTTACAACTGTGTTTTTGTTGGCTTTTATTTCGTGCCAAATTTGATTGTAATTATGTTCAATCATTTAAACCCTGTATTTGTTGTGAGATTTGTTATAAGGGTTGTGTGATAGAGAGAGTGTTTGAAGACTCAAGCATTTAAAGATCGAAGGATTCTCGCGGGTGTCTCGCGACCTAGCATCCCGCGAAGTGAATCATGTGCCAGGCACATGCTGGAATGTGAAGAGTCAGGCCAGGTGGAGACAGCTATGTCTCGCAGGTAAGGCCTTCCCGCGAGACACCCACGAGGCAATCTGTTCTGCCAGCCTGTACTTTTTGAGTCACACCTTTTGCACCTATCCTATATATACCATCATTACCCACAATTGTTGAGAAATGCTTCAGAGAGAAAACCCTAGCCAAACACATTGGTAATTAGAGATTGTCTTCCTCATCTTTCTCTATACAATTGCTTGTGGTATCTCCTCAACCCTTCCCTCTCCATTATCCATATCTTTGAGAGGTTGATAGCCCAAACACGTACCACACCTTGAGAGTGCTGTGTGACGTTTTGGTGTTGCTGGGAAGCATTGGAAGAAGCCTTGAATGGCAGATGCAACATGGAGCTTGTTGCGGGATCCGGATAACTAGGACAAGACACGGTTCCGAGAAGTCTTGTTGGAGTAGGAGCTTGGAGGGCTTAGGTACAGCGGGTAGACTAGGCTTGGAGGGTCTTTTGCTAACCCATGTATCCCAACTGATTGTCTAGTGGATCGATTTCCGCTTGGAGGGCGGCGGAGAGGTTTTACGCCGAGGTCTTCGGTTTCCTCTTCGATAACACGTCTCGGTGTTATCTGTGTTTGCATCTTTCTTCCCTACTCTTGTTCATTTCATTTTTTACTGTTGTGTTGCTTTAAATATGGATTAGAGTAATTGTTTCATTTATACGCTTGTGTTTACACTATTCCGCACTTATCATTAAGTTAGTGTAAAATCAACCAAGCCGTAATTTTAATTTGGGGGTCTAAACCGCTCGTGTGTTTTCAACACATTTTCGAGCTTTCAATATCTACTAGTATTTAACCCGAGCAATGCACGGGATCATTTTATGAATTAGAAAACAATCAACTTAATATATTATACTTAATGTGATGGTAAAATAGGGAAAGGGGTTGATGGTTAGTTGTTCAGATAATGATGTTAATGTGTAGGTGTTCTTCTAAAAGACAGACATAACTTAGCATCAACACATGATCTAGAGAAAATGTTAATTGAAAATGTTGTGGATTCGAGAGAATATAGTTAATGAAGTATGAAATAAGTAGAAGAGAAATTTGGTTAATAAAATCAATTTGTAAAGAAAAAATTGGTTGCTAAGTGTGTAAGATACGTTAGTTATCAATCTGTTTGTTTATTATTTTAAAATGCAGTAATTAATCCAAAAAATTCCAAAATTCCATTTACAAAACACAATCGATATGCATGTTTTATTCTAAAGTATGCATGTTGAAATCCGGTTATGAACACAGTCGATATGCATAGTATTCTCTCATTGTAACAGAATCAGTTGTATTAGATCTGATTCAATCTACATCACTATACAAAATGCCAAGCATCATGTTGAAACACCTTAAGCGTCGTACTGCTATCAAATGTTAAACCACCAATGTAACACACACATATATTTAGCTCCATCTAGAGCTTTGGTGTGATTCGTAATTGATCAAGCCATCTGTTAAATCTAACGATTTTCTATAATAATTATGGATGCCAATTTTTAAGTAAATTACCAATTTGTTGCTACCCTATCTTTGTAGTTCACAAATAAATGTCTACTCATAAAAAATAATTAGTATATGAGAAAGTAAATATATTCAAATAATTTAAGATAAATATTTGAAGTGAATATTTTATATTAAAAGTCTTAGTTAAATAAATTTAATTAAATAAGTATGTAGCTAATGTATTAGAAATTATAAATTTTAAAATAGCACTCAAAATGTCAAAACCAAAATCAGAATTTAAAACTAATTTATCATCATGGGTTTAATATTTTTTAAATCTTA
The DNA here is from genome assembly GCA_023621385.1 of Quercus gilva. Lineage (NCBI taxonomy): Eukaryota > Viridiplantae > Streptophyta > Magnoliopsida > Fagales > Fagaceae > Quercus > Quercus gilva. Next base: position 51,639,011 of record CM042475.1, read on the forward strand.
AGATTTCTCTCTCTCTATCTCTTATATGTATTATCTTTGCATTTAAAAAAAAAAAAAAAAAAATTTGGTTGAAAAAAGGTAGTAATATATTTGTATCTAAAAAATCTGGGGATTTTATGAGAATGTATGTAAGAAAATAAGTTAAAAAGCTTAAAGTTGAAAGTATTATAATTTTTGATAAAAACTTGAATTTTTTTATTTTATGACAGCATTATACCCTCCTTATCAAGGGTTAATAAATTAGTAAGTCTTAAACTATCGAAATTCATGATAAATTAGTGTCTAGATTGGTATGGCAATCAAATTGGTTCATTTTGCAAACTTTATAGATTACTATTACTTATGAGGCACTACTAATTAATACCATGTTTGAACCTATGTGGAAACTACTATTTTGGATTTTTGCCCAAAATAGGGAGTTTGGACCATTCATTCAACACACTATTAATTTAATCTTTTGAACTTGTGTGGTTACACTTTCAGATTTCAAAGTTCTACATTTTCAATCACTCTTCAAAAATAGCAAAACAAATAGGATAGAAAATAGAAACTGAAAATTAAATTGAACTCTGTAGTTGCTATTTTTCCTTCTTATTCTCTATAACAGTTGTATTACACATTCTCTTTCTATTTCTTTGCTTCAAATTCAGGTCACCAAAAAGAAAGTTATTGGAACCCAATCCACTACTCTTATTGATTTGTATAACAAAAAAAAGTAAATCGCAAGCACATTATGCTATTAAAGATGACAACAAATCAAGTGTCAAAAGGGAAAATATAATAAAATTGTACAATAGCAAGAGACCGAAATACATATATAAACAACGTTGTCCTAATCTGCAAGTATATTTGATCATATCTAAAACAAATTAATAAAGTACTAATATATGTCATTGACATAATCAATCTTTCTTTAAAAGACTGATTTTCAATTGGTAATCTTAGTGACAATTAATTTATGAAGTTTTCTACTAAAACTAAATGTTGATTAAAGAGTAATTAACACTGCAAATGTTTGATACTCCTTTTCAGCTTTAGCTTTGTGGTCATACCACATTGGCTGCTACACACACAATCTTTGAATGTATTCTACAATGTGGAACTCAAGGAATAAGAAGTGTCCTCCAACCAAACATCATCTACTAAATGGATATCATGCAAAACCTACCAACTTAATAGCAACCACATTCATTGTTTTATTAATGAAAATTCACACACTAGCAACCATAAAGTTACAATAACAAAATACATTGAATTCTGTAGTTGTTATTTTTCCTTCTTCAATTCTACCACATTAAATTTAAACCAATTAGGAACAGCTTTTGCTTTATTTTTGTGGAACATTATTTTTTATTTATAACTAAGATATTATAATTTTATAGGTCAATTCAATCCAAATACTTGAGGAAAAAAAATTAAAATATGGAAAATAATTATACAACAAAAAAGGGCATGAGTAACAATGAAGAAAACCCAATTGGATAGCAAAACAAAAAACCAATCCCTGATAAGCAAACAACACTGGTTACAAAACATATAACATGGGAAAATAAATAAATAAATGCAACTTATGCATAGGTTAGTGCTTTTTAATTAACTTTCGTATTTATTTGTTTCTAATTTCAGCACAAATGAAAATCAGTTATAATGTTATCAAAGGATAAATATAATTAACAAATTAGTAAATAACAAAGTACTAGAATTGTTCTTCCTTGAAATCTAAACACCAAAACCAACAAACATCAAAATAGAATAAATGTTGTAAGACCACAAACCAAACATAAAACCTGGTTTGAAACTGAAATTAATGAGTACATAATCATTACTAATAGAAATTCAAAGCCTTCAAAACCAACACAATGTAATCATTGAGCTATACTAAATAGTAAAATTGCACAAAAACAAATTAGCCAAATCAATTGCAAAACAGAGCAAACATAATAATAAAGATCCATGGAGAACATGACTTTTTAGCACAAATATTAAAAGGGTTTTAGACTTTTTATCTTCAAATAATAGATGATCAAAGCAACAACATTGAGAAATCAACTATTATTGAACGACAAACATGTTTTTTCCTACACATATTCAAGGGCAAAACCCCATGATGCCACCCAAAAAAAAGAAAAAACTGGATTATGAAAAATCAAGAAGAAAGCACCAAAATAAAAAGTATAACACATCAAGTAACAAAATGCTGATCTTGGGTATAGGTGCTGCAGAAAAGAAGCACCTAAAGAGGGTACAGATGATTTTATTTAAGGAATTTTGGTTGTATATTAAACAAAAAAATCCTCAAAAAAGCACGTGTTTAATATCTGTACGGCAAGAAAGGTACAAAAGTCAATTTCTGCATAATGCTATGGTTCCATCTCATATTAGGAAAATCAATGAAGTGCAGTGATCCCATATTGAAGTTATAAGTTTGTTTAGCCATACTTTAGAGAAAGGAAATTGAATTGATATTGAGTATGAAAGTTACTATGTGAAGAGTGGAGACTCTTAAGAATTCAATTTCTAAACTTTGTTTTCTTGATGTTGCTGCAGAAGCTTATGATGCACTTGATCCAACTGGAAATATCACAATCAAATGGGATGTAATAAGCTGGACACCAGATGGCTATGTTGTAAGTATAGTGTGCAGTGTATAGTACTTTTTTTTTTTTTTTTTGGTTTTTTTATTGTTTTTAAGTCTGGAGGCGAGGGGCTTGTTTATTTGATATATTCAAGCTACTGCTCCAAGATATCAAATCCATTCATCACCTTTCTACTTTACAAAGTGGGATTCATTGTAATTTGGAACAATTTATACCAATATTCTTCTCTTTTGGATTGGGCAGGCTACTGTTACTGTTAGAAATCAACACTAACTCTCGTCTCTAAAAACTTCTAGAGTTTCACTCAATTTGCTTCTCTCCGGAATTCTCTAGAAAATTCTCTTGCATTCCGGAAATTTCTCCATAATGCTCTTTCCAGATTTCTGTATGAGATATCTCTAGAGACTTCTATGTAGAAGTAAAACTTAGCCACATGTTTATAGAATACTCTAGAAGGTTGGAGAATGGCATTCATTTAATGCCAATAAAAAGGAAGGTGCTAGAAGCTTCAAATTGGTTTCCTAACCAACATACACCTAGTATAAATAGATGTGGTGGTATGTGAAGTAGTGTGAGACTCCTAAAGTGTGAGACTAGTGTGAGACTAGTGAGAGACTAGTGTGAGACTAGTGAGAGACTAGTGAGAGACTCCTAAAATGTGACACTAGTGAGAGACTAGTATGAGACTAGCGAGAGACTCCTAAAGTGTGAGATTAGTGAGAGACTTGTGAAGAGTGTGAAGTGAAGAAATTAGTAAGAGCTATTGTGTAGTGTCAATACATAGGTGTCTAGAGAGTTGGTGTGTGTGTCTTGTAAAAGCATTAGTGCAAGTGTTGTAATTTAAAGAGTCAAGTTTTAAATAAAAGCTCTCTTGTTCGGTCATTTGTTCAATAATCTAGTGTCAGAACTTCCGTTAACTCAACAATTTGGTATCAGAGCGAGGCGATCAGGGACCGTGTTTGTGGTGTCTAGGACAGTATTTTTGGAGGTGTTCATTTTGCTCGTGTACAGTCTGGGACTGTGAAGCTCATGGTCTGGGACCAAGCTTATTCGGTAGAGCGAGAGGTTTCACCAAGTTGTGATGGCGGACCTCCAAGATGTCGGTAGCATTAGAAGGCTCAATAACCAGAATTACAACACATGGTCGACTTGTATGGAGTCATACTTGCAAGGGCAAGATTTGTGGGAGATCATGGCTGGTGGCAAAACCACACCTCCTGAGAATGCCGAAGCTTTGCGAAAGTGGAAGATTAAAGCTAGGAAGGCTTTGTTTGCAATCAAGACAAGCATCGAGGAAGAGATGCTGGAGCATATCTGGCATGTAAACACACCAAAGGCTGCGTGGGACACCTTTTCAACACTCTTTTCAAAGAAGAATGATGTAAGGCTACAGTTGCTTGAGAATGAGCTAATGTCAGTGGCACAACGAGATATGACAATCACGCAATACTTCACCAAGGTAAAGTCTCTCTGTTGCGAAATCTCTGAATTAGATCCTGCATCAAAAATATCTGATTCAAGAATGAGAAGGATAATTATTCATAGGTTAAGACCTGAATATAGAAGTTTTGTAGCTGCCGTTCAAGGTTGGCCTGTCCAACCATCATTAGTAGAATTGGAAAATTTGCTAGCTGACCAAGAAGCATTGGTCAAGTAAATGGTTGGGGTCTCACTAAAGAGTGACGAGGAGGCACTCTTTAGCGGTCACTATAAAGACCGACCCAAGAGAAGATTTAATGCATGTTCTAAGAATAAAAATGCTGAAGATAGAAAAGATAAGGAAAGCTCTCAAGATGGAGGAGCTCGACGAAGTTGATGAAGTCGCAACAATAATGATCGACGATGCACTAGTCTCAAAAGCCGTAATGTCAAGTGTTTCAAGTACGGAAAAATGTGCCACTTTGCACGAGACTGTCGATTCAAGTGGAGAACAGCTCAAGGAAATACAGTGACGTTCAGCAACCTAGAGTATGATAGCGAAAAAGAATGGGCTGTTGAATCGTGTTTGGCTGTGATAGAGCCAATTGAAGAAGCAGTAAAAGAGGAAGCAATGATAACAGTCTCAAAGGAAATTGAAGAGAAAAAACCTAAGAGCATGGGGGAGCAATCTAGGAAAGATCAGTTCACGGTAACTGATGAGTTACAATCTTTTGAGGATGAAGGTGAGCTGAAACAGAAACCTAATTCCGACTATGCAAATGCAATAGTCACAGAAGATGGAAACATACAAGAGCCATCAACATATGAAGAAGCATCTCAAAGACAAAAATGGAGTATATCTTGGAAGTCATGGCAAATGGATGATGTAAAGAATGCTTTCCTACATGGAGAGTTGGATCAAGAAGTTTACATGGAGCAGCTAGAGAGATTTGAGAGCAAAGCCCAGCCAGACAATGTCTGCAAGCTACGAAGAGCACTTTACGGGTTGAAACAAGCACCAAGGGAATGGTATGATGACAATGGCGAAATTGAGAGAGTCAATGTTGAGGGGGAGTGTTAGAAATCAACACTAACTCTCTTGTCTCTAGAAACTTCTAGAGTTTCACTCAATTTGCTTCTCTTTGGAATTCTCTAGAAAATTCTCTTGCATTTCAAAAATTTCTCCATAATGCTCTTTCTGGATTTCTATATGAGATATCTCTAGAAACTTCTATGTAGAAGTAAAACTTAGCCACATGTTTATAGAATAGTCTAGAAGGTTGGAGAATTGCATTCATTTAATGCCAATAAAAAAGAAGGTGCTAGAAGCTTCAAGTTGGTTTCCTAACCAACATACACCTAGTATAAATAGATGTGGTGGTATGTGAAGTAGTGTGAGAGACTCCTAAAGTGTGACACTAGTGTGAGACTAGTGAGAGACTAGTGTGAGACTAGTGAGAGACTAGTATAAGACTAGTGAGAGACTCCTAAAATGTGAGACTAGTGAGAGACTCCAAAAGTGTGAGATTAGTGAGAGACTTGTGAAGTGAAGAAATTAGTAAGAGCTATTGTGTAGTGTCAATACATAGGTGTCTAGAAAGTTGGTGTGTGTGTCTTGTAAAAGCATTAGTGCTTGTAAAGTGTTGTAATTTAAAGAGTCAAGTTTTAATAAAAGCTCTCTTGTTCGGTCATTTGTTCAATAATCTAGTGTTAGAGCTTCCGCTAACTCAACAGTTACAATGTATAACTTCCAACAATATCGCCATATTCAAGCACTAGGGTGGACGTTGGGGTGGACATGGGCAAAGAAGGAAGTAATATGGAGCATGATGGGGGGCAAACAACAGAGCAAGGGGATTGTTCAAGATTTAAAGGGAAAGTTCCACATTGCTGTAAGAAGGATCCAACGGTTGTGGATTTATTGCCGGGAACTCCATACAACCAATAGATTGCTAATTGCTGCAAAGGGGGAGTAATAAACTCATAGGTCCAGGACCCAGCCAATGCAGCAAGCTCATTCCAGGTGAGTATGGGTGCTGTAGCAACAACTAACAAAACTGTCAAACTACCTAAAAACTTCACCCTGAAAGCACCAAGGCCTAGATATACCTATGGACCGGCAAAGATTGTGAGACCAAGTAAATATTTGACAGCAGATAAAAGGAAGGTCACTCAAGCTTTGAGTAAGTTACTTGCTAAAGTCTTTTAGAATAATTTATAGCTACATAACTGCATGCATTTTTTTCTTGTAATGAAGCCAGCACAATGATACCCATTTTAAGAAAAATATTTTGATGTAATGGCATGCTAATTGCATTCTGTGCAATTCAAGGAACCTAGTAACAGAGATACATTCTCAAATTGCAATCCCTAAGGCATTTTTCCTAAACTTTCCATGATTCTAGTACTCCTCCGTAATGAAATTATGTTTATACTTAGGGAACTCACACTTCACTAATGGATTGGAAGTTGATTTAAGATACAGAATTACCAACTCTATGAATGCAAATCATCTAATGGCTTAGATTGTCCCTGATGACATTATGCACCTTTGTTTAGTATTATTTCTAAATTTCTATTTCAAAGAAGGCAATAAATAATCAAAGAATATAATAATTCCAATTTGGAAAAGATTATAATGTTAGTAAAGCAGGAAAAACAAAGATTATAATCTGAGGCCAAAACATTGAAAGAGAGAGAATAAACATCCGGATTTTAATTCAAATTCGAATATAAAAAAAATAGTGGTGAGGATGTGAAATAAGTAGAAGGGAGAATTGGCTGAAGAAATCAATTTATAAAGAAAGAAGCTGGCTAAAACATGCAAATCAAAGCCAATTGAAACAGGAATACAGTAAATGAACAAAATGTAATACATAGTATGAGATAAGTAAAAAGGAAATCAGCATTCAAGCAAAAGAAAATTAATTTATTTATTTACAATATAACAATGAACAATATAAAGAAAAAGAATTTAGTTTAAAAGTAAATTAATTTTAAATTTTAAAATTAAAAATTAAAAACAATCGTATAAAACAACGTAAGCAATGATCTTAGCATGGTCTACAAACTTGTGAAAAAGGGGTATTTGATCCAAACCTGATCCATAGTGTATATTGTGGGTTCTTGGTCCATGAGAGGCAATATTGGCATGCATATCTACAAAATCACCTCCACAAAAACAGAGAAGGAGAGAGTTTAAAATGAATGATTATGTAGTAATCATAACTATTCTACTTAGATGGAGAAGAATTTTAAATGCAGCTAACCTCCTACTTCAAGTCTATAAAAATTACAATATCATAAATGCGCGCAATACAAAACAAACATCAACTGATTTGATCTATTTGTAATAAAAATAGGATGAAGTATTTACGTCTATACAATAATCTACTTACATCTAGAAGAACATTAACATTTTGTTCATAGCATTTATTTATTTGTAGCATGGGTTCTTGGTTTATGATAGGCAATGTGGGCATGTAAGATATACTTAGGTGCAGGCAAATTTGCAAAATCACCTACACACAACCCCAAAAGAGAAAAAAGAAAAGAAAAGAAGAAGAAAAAAGAGAGTTTAAAATGAATGTTTGTGTGGTAATCATATTTGTTTAGTTTGGATGGAGACGAATTCTAATTGCAGGTTTGGTCCCCTCCTCCTTTAAGTCTATAAAATTTACAAAATAATAGATGCAATTCAAGCAAACACCAATTGATCTGATTTGTCTATGGTAAAATTAGAATGAAGAATATATGTTGAGATTATGCTATTCCTTTTTATTTATTTCACAAATTAACGGCTTTCCTAATACTTGAACAACTTATACTTTTAAAAAGCAAAAAAGTGAGGACCAACCACAACAGATTAATAGCTTTCCTTAGTTTTTGAAAAGCTGGTCATCGCCTACAAATGTTTGCATTTTGAATTTCTCAACTCCAAATGTTTTCCTTGTTCATGGCAGTCAGTTGTTATTTGTCTAATAACATTTTGCACTCCAATTTTCTTCGATTGAACAAAGACATAGAGAAAATGATAAGATGGAAAGAATGACATTAACACATTGAGATGTAAGTAAGATCTACCTAAAAAACCCCTAACCATAACTACAATTAAGCAAGAAATATTAGGTTAAAATTACAACTGAGTTCAAATCTGGAATCACAAATATTACATAAGTTGAATTTCGTGTTGATATAAATCTTAGGATACTCGGAATATCCTATGACAAAACCGAAAATTTAATGAAAAATATGGTATAAATAAACTAAAACAAAAATCCTCCAGCAATTATAAAACCATAACCTAAATATATAATATTAAATTAAAAGGTCGGTCTAGTTTTTCAATAATCACCTCTCATTATTCTAGGGTTCTACCATTCTTGTCCATGTGAAAAAGAATGAACATCCAAATTTCAATTCAAATTCGAACACAAAGAATTGATACGTACCTTTCGTCGGTCTGTGTTTAGTTCCAATTATGTTGGTCACAAAGTTACACCGATCTCTATCTTCGTATCGCAAATCCCTAAATTGACAGCAAACCTAAAGAAGACAATAGGGTAAGAGATTAAACCAAATCTAACTCGTCTATTTGCATAAATTAAACAAAACTACTCCTAACCCAATAACCTAAATCATAACCAATCAAACCAAAATACCTAAATCATAAATAATGCCCAAATGAATCTCCCAATTAAAAACCCCACTTTCTAAAATTAAAAAAAGAACATATGGGCGGCGGCCCAAACAGCCAATCTCGATCTCCATATCTCAATACCTCTGGGACATTTGATCGCCGTACGAATCTCCACTAGATCGCAAACTCTTTTTCTTTTCTCCTTCCCTTTCTCTGTATCGCAGTATCGCTAAGTTTTTTTTTTTTAGAGAAAGAAAATGTTATGCAGAGTCTGATGAGAAGAGATCGCTAGAGTTTTTTTTTTCTCCTTCCCTTTCTTTCTATCGCAGTATCGCTAGGGGTTTTTTTCTAGAGAGAGAAAATGTGAAGCAGAGTCTGATAAGAAGAGATCGCTAGGGTTTTTTTAGTTGCAACGTGTTTTTTATTTTATTTTAATTGGTTTTTTTTTTTTTTTAAAGAAAAAAAAAGTGGATTCAAAGTAAAGAGTATAAGACATCAAGTAACAAAATGCTGGCCTAAAGTATAGGTGTAGCAGGAAAAGAAGCAAAACAAAGTGGTGTCGTTTGTTTGAGGATGTAGCAGTTTAGGGCTTTTATTAAGTGGTGCGAAATGGTTTAAGTTGTTAAAAAAAATTTATTAATACTTTCAAAAATGATTTGTAATTTTATTTGAAATTTTAAATATCAAAGAACAAATGGGTTTTTCATTTTTTGTTAATGGAGAGAAAATAGAAAAGAGAGAGGAGAGGCAGCAATTCAAAAGGCTTGAAAAGTCATCTCATGGCTTAGGTTGTCCCTAATGACATTGTGCACTTCTAGGGTTTTGCCATTCTTGTCCATGCCGTAAGAATTAATATTCACAACAAGGCATCTAAAGAAAGAGAATGAACATTCGAATTTCAATTCAAATTCGAACTCAGAGAATTCATACGTACCTTTCGTCGGCTTGTGTTTAGTTCCGATTATGTTGGCCACAAAGTTGCACCGATCTCTATCTCCGTATCTCAAATCCCTAAATTGACAGCAACCCTAAAGAAGACAACAGGGTAAGAGATTAAACCAAAGCTAACTCGTCTATTTACAAAAATTAAACAAAACTACTCCTAACCAAAAAACCTAAATCATAACCAATCAAACCAAAATACCTGAATCATAAATAATACCTAAATGAATCTCCCAACAAAAATCCCACTTTCTAAAACTAAAAACAGAACATATGGGCTGCGACCCTAACGGCCGATCCCTATCTCCGTATCTCAATACCTTTAGGACAAACGGTTGATCACACGATTCTCCACTGGATTGCGAGTCTTTTTTTTTTTTTTTTTCTCTCCTTCCCTTTCTCTGTATCGCAATATCGCTTGTTTTTTTTTTTATAGAGAGAGAAAATGTTGTCTAATGAAAAGTAATCAGTAGGGTTTTTTTAATTGCAGCGTTTTTTTTTTCTTTTTTAACGGGGTTTCTTTTTAACCGATTATTTAATTTATTCTTTTTTAATTGCAAGCGTGGCAGAGTTTTGAAAGGCCAAACGTTGTAATGTGCCGCTATTTTACTTAAAAGTTGTATACATGTCTAAATTTTAGATAGGCAATTATCCTATTTTCATAACCTATAGGTCCCAAGATAGTAACCTGGCTCTAATACCAATTGTTGGAAAATCTGGTTTTGTATCTCATACAAAACACACAACAGAAGCAACAATAACAGATCTACTTCATTCATGAAAGATAACATGTAACCTTGAATTCTAGAACAAAGATTAGAAAGCATACCTTGATGCAGTGAAATTCAAAACCAAAACTTAAGAATACCTCTAATCTTCATCCCAAGAAGAATGGTCTCTCAATTAGTCTTTTTGTACGTTGATTCTCAAAGAAAGTTCTTCTTCTTCTCCTTATGGAGAAAAACCGTTTTCTTTTCTTTTCATCATATGTACGTTTTAACTACCTTGGTAGTTACTTTATTTAATAACTCTTATTAAATAAAAACTAGTTTATTTGGGCTAGCCTTTTGGGCCTACCCAATTGAGCTTTAGTTTGTGGCTTGAGATGGGACCAAAGGGAACAAATAAGACTCTAGCTCTAATAGGCTTTGGCTTTTCTGTCAACTCTTGTCAAGTCCTAAGTCGCCATTAATTATATTTAATATCACTATATAAATATAATTGCACTCTAGACCTTATTAATAAATTATATCCCAAGACTCTAATGATATCATTTGACCCTTCCATGAAATATCCATAGTGAACAAAGTCATAAAGAACTATCACCTTGTAAACAACTATTTTATCCTTGAGTACCCGGTTTAATATTTTAGTTATTCACATTTATCGGATACCAATTTCAATAAATATAAATTTTAGTAACTCCTTACTAAAGTGGGCGCCCTGAATAACCAGTTCCCATTAAACTTATCTCAAGGGGATATTTCGTGTCTCTGCAAAGAGATTATGGATTCCGTCTTGAGAATGTGTGTTCCCTCAACACTACATGTGGTTACCCAACATACCGAGGTTTTGTTGATATTAGATCTCACTCCTGATATATCAAAGTAACCTACATTTCGATCAAGTCCATTACCCTCTCAGGATTAAGAATATATGAAATTAGAAGTCATGAGATTAATTATTCAGGTGACAGTTGGTGATTGAATAAGTAATCTCACAGCGGTCCAGTTCAATATGTCTTAACTTTAAGGCACATCAACATATCAACTAGAAGTTTCCACTTCCATGATTAAGATAAATCATTTTAGTTGATTTGTTATAATCTTCGCAGATGAAACGTCTAATTTCATCACCAACTACGAACTACATTTTGAGTTTATAAAGAACTTGTGATTTATATATTCTGTGACTTATTCACATAAATCACATACAATGCATCTCATGGACTAAGATAATGTCCCATTAGTTCATTAATAAATAGTCTCATATAATTAAACAATTTAATTATTTATGACATGTCAATAAATTGGATTTTAGGGCATAAACCCCAACTATTAGGTTCAAAGTACTTAAGAACTAATGTGTTAGAACTCTAATTTGTATTGTTGGCAAATCATGATCAAAACAAGTTGTTTAATCTTGTTTTATACTCACTCAAAGTATGTGATTTATGTAAAGTTGGAATCGAGCTACTGCAGAATGCATTGTGCAATTCGGTCTAGCTTGATCGATCAAGAATTAGACTGGACCGATTGAAAGTCGGGCGGAATGTTTTTTCTGCAGAATTTCCAACTTAGCCCTATGCCCATATGACGTGTAGCGTTTTATGTTTTGCCCTAAGTATAAAAGGCAAACCCTAGCCACATTTTTGAAGTTGCTCTGCTTGCTGTGTGTGTGAATCTCTTTTGAGATTTGAGAGGTGGTTGCCTTCACACATGCTTAGGATTATCAAGGAGGAGATTTCATTGAGAGCTTGATGATCATTCAGTTGCTGCACTAAAGAGCTTAAAGATACACAAGCGAGAGTGCTTGTACTTGCTGGAGAATCCAAGAAAGAAGGAGTCTGTGGTCTCGAAACTTGTACGTGGTTGTGTCAGTAAGTTTTCTACTGGTGGGTAGCAATAGGATGTTAGTGGTCTAAGTCACTATTGTAAAACTTCGATTCTTTCATAGTGGATTCAGGTTTACCTTGAGGATAGCTAGGTTAAATCCTCCCCAGGTTTTTTACCAGTTTGGTTTTCCACGATCATCATATTTTTGTGTTCTTTATATTCCGCACTTTACATTGATATGATTACTATTGTGTTAACCTAGATCTGGAATTTGGACTAAGTAATAATTTGGCTTGTTAACTAGGTTAATCCAATCGTGTTTTAAGGGGTCTAAAAACTCACACCAACAATCTCCCACTTGCCCTCAAAGACAATTTACCATATATCCGACACTTATTTCCCTCTAGAGTAATTCATAATCACTCTAAGGCAAGGCTTGGAAACAAGTTTTAGCCAGATTTATTACATAAATTATCTTTTCTACTACTATATCTCACGTACTCATATCTCTCTAATGAGATAATACTTACGCTTAATGTGTATCTTCACCACCTAGAATCTAATCTATTTAAGCAGTTTGAGATAAACCCAACATCCTACATTTTGAATTTTTAACAAAGTTTAATTCTTAGGATGTGACTAGTCTTTCCCAAATACTTTATATCAAACTGGACTAGACAACAAAAAAAAAAAAACTTCATTGATGACAATAACTCTATATCATTCTAAATGATTAGAATGTCATCAACATACATTAAGATATTTATTATCCTATATAGCTTTTACACACATGATGCCTTTTAATACTTGATCAAAATCAAACAACTTGATTGCTTGACCGAAGATGACATTTTATGACTCAGATGCTTGCTTTAGTCTATGATTGGACTTTAAGCAAGTTGCATACTAAACACTACTGGTTCTTTGTTATGAACAAGTTTAGTTACATCATATAGACGTCTTCTTCAAGATTGCTATTAAAGAAGCTTTCTTGATATCCATTGCAAATATAATGAATAAGAGAATCTAGATAGAGTCAAACTTGACTATTGGTAAAAAAATCTTTTCATAGTCAAACCATTTCTTTATGAATAAATCTTTTCGCCACTAGTCTTGACTTTGATGGTTTACACCTTCAAATCTATCAATCTCATTTTCTTGTAGACCTATTTGAAAACAATAGGCTTAATGCGATTAGGCGCCTCTACAAGTTCCAGGCTTTAAATAGAATCTAATTCTATTCACATAACCTTGATCCAATAATCAATATTCATATCATCTATTGCCTTTACGTAGGATTGAGGATCAAATTCATATCCTTATGGAATAACTTCAAAAGTTTATTCCAAAAGTATGAATTTATTTGGTAATTGATAATCCTCCCACTGCAATATTGTACAGGTGTAATAGTTATCTACAGAATAATGTCTTGTAGTGCATCTAATACAACCATCTCATTTCTAAATGTATTTTATAGTTGTCTTATAACCAATTTTGACATTTTTCTTCTAGAACATTTTACCTTTAAAAAAGCCCTATTCCTCCTTAATTGTAGGAACCAACTTTCTCTCAGCTTCTACTATTATATATAGTATATGATATTAGATTAAATTTCTAATAGTCAGTACATGCAATAGGTTGCTATGTGATATGAGTAGAGATTTCTATGGATGCTATACATATATTTGGATCTTATAAATTATTTCATGGTGGCGTTGAAGTGTTATATGAAATCTTAAAGAAATTATATTTGTCACGACCCAAATCCATGGAACATGAATTTAAATGCATTACTAACTTGCTAATCTTACATAACTCAATAAATATAATTAATTTCAAATTTAATTAAAATTCCAAATAAACAATACTCTTAATAAGCCTTTTACAATGTCTAAAATCCATAATTTAGAAATAATCTCCAAATACTATAAATCTAAAGCAAAATAAAAGTAACTAAAAATCCTATAAGACTTCAAGCATTATTGACGTCACCTAAAAACTCCCACGCTTTACCTTGCATCTTACGAAGTGATTCAAAGATTCTATTTCCCAACTAAACTTTATTCTAAAAATTGTAATTGATGAGGTGAGCAACACATCTAGTAAGCAATTATACACAATACACAACATATTAGAGTCAATCAAAGCACGAGTATTTTAATTTTTCACAAACTCCTTCAATGCTATCAAATATAATTATTCCAAAACATATAATGAATCACTTAATACATATGTAACCACATCTTAAAATCATTCAAAAACACATACATATCATTGATCAGAGCACAGTGTCACATATACACATATCGCATATTCACACATACAATCCTGTGAGCGGATACCAACATCTAACCATTGCTAGTGAGGGATCAACACTTATTCTCACATAAAGCCCTATGAGCGAGCTTACACATATACGTGATCAATCCTAAAAACACTTATTTTGAGTCACATATCACAAAAAGCAAAGTTTAGACAACATAGAATAATTTTCTTAATATTAACAATTATTCCAACAATAAAGACATTGAATATCACAATATCAAATTGAAACATAAATCAAAGGATGCTTGACTCTCTTAGGGAACGAATAGGAATTGAGGAGTTTATATAAATATTTTACAATTCTTTAGTAAATCTTAAAATTTAATTTGCTAAAAGAAACATTTTAAATACCATTTGGAAAATAAGAATATGACTTTGAAATCACTTGGTTTTAAACAAACTTAAAGAACAATAACCTTTTTTAAAAACTTATCTTGAAACTCAATTCTTTTCTGAAAATAGTTTCATTTAGACATTATCTTTTAAATGAGATTTAGATGTTCAAAACTTTATTTAAATTTTAAATTTTCTCTTTAAAACATTATTTGAAAATCGAAGTTTCTCTTTCAATGGTGTAAAAAAAATGCTTTTGATAAACTTTAGAAAATGCATGCTTAAAAACATAACTTTTGAAAACCTTTAACTTCTAAGAACCTGAAAAACAAAACTTGTGCATATTATGCATAATTACTTACAGCACTTGAATCACTCTGAAAGTCTGGCTGAAACACCCACCAAAGAGTCTCAAAATACTCTTAAATAGGACCTATATTCAATCATAGAAATTACTTAATATCTTCCACAAAATATAAAGCTTATTGAATTATACAAACTAACTCACTAAGATTATACTTTGCTGAACTAATAACACTTTTAACACTAAATTAAGGTCTCTCTAACCAATGATATTCTAACCAATAATATTCCCTTGCGTTAATCGAAACTCATATTGCCATAAGGAAGGCAATAGCCAAAAAATCATTGACCTAGGATTTAATATAAAATCTCAGGACAAAATTGGACAATGTCCTTTTCACCCAAATTATATAGCCTTATGCCCCCCTTCCCAAACTAATTAGTGAAATTCTCCTATTTTAAAATTCAATTTACTCTAAATCAAGTTTTTTTTTTTTTTTTTTTTTTTTTTTTAATTCTGGAGCCATAAGTGGCTTTTTAAAGAGCCTATAGTGAAATTTTAAGGACCTATAGTGGCGTTTTGAAACTCGATCTCCATGAAATCAAATTATAGGCAATTTTTTTACCTATAACTTGAGTTCGTGGAGGCCAAGTTCCAAAACGCACTACAAAAAAATAGTCTACTAGTGAGGATAAAATGCACTCGCAAAAATTCAAATATCGTCGCAAAAGGTTATTAGTGAGAGCATATGGCCCTCGAAGGCCGTCATATTTGCTCTTGTTGCTAAAAGAGATTTTGCGACTATACCTTCGCAAATAGATAATTTACGAGGGTAATCCACTGTCGTTACTAAACAAATCCGCCATCACAAATATATTACCAAACGATGAGAAAAGTCAACAACTTATTTTTAGCGAGGAGAAGTAGTAGTCGTTAACAACTATTTGTGAGAGCCTTTATACCCTCGCAATTAGTTATTTGCGAATTTCAAATTGACGACATACTTTTTATAAACAAATAATAGCGTCGCTAAAATTTATTTGTGAAAGCTTTTAACCCCTCGCAACCTATTTTTAGCAAGAGGAAGTAGTCGTTAAACAATTATTTGTGAAGACCTTTATACCCTCGCAATTAGTTATTTGCAAATTTTAAATTAACGATGAGACAAATAATAACGTCACTAAAATTTATTTGTGAAGGATTCTAACCCCTCACAATTAGTTAGGAATAATAGTGACGACATTAAGTTGTCACTTAAAATGTTTTTGCAAAGGGTTAAAGGACGTCGCTATTCTATAAATTGCGAGGAACTTTGTCATCACTATAAAGTCATTTATGACCAAATTTTTATGTCATCAGTAATAATATTTTATATGATTTTTGAAATATTTTATTATTTATTTATTTTTAATTTATTTTATATCATTTTTGTTTAACTATCATATTACAATAGTACAATCTATCTATATATTACTAAAAGCTGAAGCGTAGCATTTAATGTTACTATGCTCACATTGAGCCACGTCAGCAGCCATGTCATTCTCATCATCTTTTCTGAATTTTTAATTCAATTTGAAAATAGTTTTTGCCAATTTTTAATTCAATTTCCAGCTCTCTCTCTCTACTTTAAAGTCCACTTCTTATACATTTAAATTCACTATAAAGCCCAAGCCCACACTCAAAGCCTTTTCAGCTAACTCTATTTGTCAAACCTGAATACTATTCCCTTTCCTTCTGTTACATGGAGCCCTATCTCTACTTTAAATTCCAGCCCACACCCAAAGCCTTTTCAGCTAACTCCTTTTGTCAAACTTGAATGCTTTTTACGGTTACAACTGATGCCTTTCCTTTTTAGGTTTAGTTTCTTCCCCTTCCCCACCTGTTTCAGCTTCTATTCTATCGTTTCACATTTTGTTTCATCCATGCTATATATCACAATTTCAGCTTCTGTTCTACTGTTTCATCTTCCTGTTCTACGGTTTCAGCTTCTATTTTTGCTTCTAACGGCAGCCTCTTTGTCTTCCTTCCTCTCCTCACATCCATATAAATACTGACATAAGCCGGGTGATTCAGTTGAGGTATCCCTACATCCCAATTTATTTTGTGCTCTATTCTTTTGCTTGATGGTTTTTTTTTTTTTTTCCTTTCTACGTTAGTTTCTGCCTTTTTTGTGCTGTGGTGTGGATGGTTGTTACGTTACATTTACTTTCTAAATCATTTTTGTTGGGTTGTTGAATTTGTTACTGCTGGGTTATTTAATTGGAGCACTGCTTCTTTCGGGTATGTCCATTCTAAGTTGTTTTGGTGATTTTCTAGGTTGGGAAAACCCAAAAATTGGGTATGTTCATTATGCACGCATAGATTTAGTTTGGCTGTCTATTTGGTTGCAACACCGGTGTGTTCTATGATATTAGTTTTTGATGTCTTTGTTTTAGACTAGGTTGAGAAGTCTAAAAACAAAGACTTTTTGTTCTGTAATTTTTCTACTTTACTAGATATGTTTTTTTAATGGTGGAATGCTTGAAATAAATAATGGAAACCAGTAGGCTATGATAGTTCTTTATGCATGAGAGGCCAACCCTTCACCCTCAAAATGTTCGACAAAATGCCTGAGCCAAACTGAAAAAAAGGGGGCTTGGGCTTTGAGGCATGGCTTATAAAGATAGTGTTGACATTAAGCATCCTCCAAGTTTTATTGTATATTTGTGGTCAAATGTTTCAAAGGAACAAGCTAAAGACTGCATTAGGATTATCAAAGACAAACGAAAACTATTAACACCAAGCTATTATTCTTGCCATGAGAAATGCTGCAAACACATTAAGGTTCAATTGGCTTAACCACAGTTAACCTAATTAATCTTTAAATGAACACTCTTTATGATCCAGATCCACACACGAATCCAAGGCTTTTTTCTATTTTCTATTTTTTTTTTTTTTTGAAATGCCAGGCAAGCTTCAATAGATAAATACAAACTAATCAGGGTAAAGACTATTCATTCAAAGTATCCTTCTTGATCACATTCACAAACTGATCAGGGTAAGGACTATTCATTAACAAACCCCTGCCACCTATTATTGAGAACCCATTTGGCTAAGTAATGAGTTGCTAGATTAGCTTCACGATTTATCCAAGAGAATGCCATTGGATTCAACTTTTTAGCCATATCACAAGTGTCTTCTACAATGCATATAGCTTGCCAAGGAACAGAGATGGGCCTTTCCCTTTCAAAGTTTTGTTAATAGCATTGATACAAATCTTTTGAGTCTTCTTCAGTTACTACTTTCCTCAAATTTAGTTCTTGGCTCAATAAAACTGTCCATCCAATTCCTTTTACCTCAGCTGCACACATTGTAGTGTTACATACCATCCTTTTGCCCCCAGCAATCAACTTGCCCTTCCAAAATCCCTTCCAAGGCACTTTGTAGGATGTTTGCAACCTTAGTCATTGAGGGGCAAAGTACACTTTCACTTACACAATCCAATGCCAGGGATGCAACAAATGCCAATGCCTCCATTTCCAATGGGATATGTGGTGGTACTTTTGGGTCCAAAAACCTGTGAATTTCCTTTTGGTTAATGTATGGGACTACGAAATCAACTATAAGCCTTTGCTCACCACTAATAGTTTTCACAGATTTGGGTCAAATGTTTGATAGTTTGATTTAATAGAAGCAATCAAATCTTTTGTTTAGCAACCAGAATTAGGTCACCTTGATTTGACCTTCTAATTCAGTGTTTGACTATTTTGTTTCTCTAAAGCTTTGATTTGTTTATCTCTCTCTGCCAATCACCCCTCTAAAAAATATTGCTTTATTATTTTGGCGTGGAGTTGAGGACTTAATTAACTAGATTCTCTGTTACATGCACAAAAATTGTTTGATAAAATACCTGATTGTTTTGTTCCTTCTCTAGAATTAAGTCCAAAAATTGTAAATGGAGATGTTCTTCTTACACAATATATACATGGTCTTGGCAGTATATAATGTCCATTTAGCACATGGTTTATTTTAGATTTTTTATTTTATTTTTTTATAATGTGTGATGTACTTCTTTTTGTAGAATTGCTTTCTTGGTTTTAATCCTTATTTGAAAGTAGGAACAAAGACGAGAAAAGCTAAGATTCACTTAATTTTCTATCATTTTGTCTTGGTAAGAATTTTCTTTTCTCCCTTTTGTTTAGCATATAGATACTCATTAACTTGAATTCAAGCTTGACTCACATTACTAATCAATTATAGAATACATGATAGAGCATGCTCAATGTCTAACAAGTACACATGACATGACAGCACATGCTCCATGTCTTTCAAACAATCAATATGTAAAATCCATTTACAATGTATGAACCCAACTATGTTACCTATCATATTAGGTGAAACCTATGTTATTCTATTTAGATTAAGTTCTTGGTCTTAGGTTCTTAAAAGCTTTCTTTGCATTGTCTATGCTGGTACTTATTTGTATGCTTCGTTAATGGTATGTACTTAAATGACTCTAAGCAGTTTTACCATATATTTTTTAACAAATTTGCATTTAAATGTATATTTTTGTTTGTTTTTTTAGGGCTTGGTTTTAGTTTTCATTTGGCATAAACTTGAAACAAATGCCACAAATATCTAGATTTGTGACTTTTGTATTCTTAATGTTTGAATAAAATTATATGGTACCATTTAAACATGTTTCATATAAGCTTTTGAGGTCTCAGGTCATGTTGTATTTAAATATGACAAAAGATAGTACCATTTTCCACCTTAGTACAGTTAGTATTGGTGTTTTATATATAACTTGGGTAGATTGAATTTGTTTTGTGTGTATGCTCACTTTTGTTATTTATTTCTGAATTTCCTGATGAAGACTAATATAATACTTATTTTTCATGAAGATTTTTAATATATTGGATTCTTAAAAATAAATCAATAGTTGGGGTCAAGTTATTTGAACCATACATGTCTCCGTTTAATTTTCTTTTTTGGTTGCTTTGTACTTCCTACATTTAATAGTTTAAATATTTTTTCCTTGCTATGTCTAATTTTACTTGTTGTTGACTTCTTCAAAGAGTAGTATTACAAAAAATAAAAAATAAAATGAGAAAGGGAGAATTAGAGGTTGTGGGTCATAAGTCGTAGCCATATCCATTAGAATTTGAAGTTGGGTTATGCTTAAATAAGTTAGGCTCAAATTATTTGCAAGGACTTCCACAATTTTGGGCATGTTTGGGGTGGACATATTTGATGCTATTCTCCTTCTAGGCTAGATTTGTGATCAATAATAATGGTTAGGTGCTTTTTTTTTTTTTTTTTTTAATGTACTGTTGTGTATTGATAAGATTGTCCTCATTCAAGTAGTTAGCCATTTGCTCTAACATCTAAATTTAGAATGATGTCTAGGGGCTATCATGGTTGTTAAAGCATCAAAGCCAATTGTAGTGGTTGATGCGTATAGGTTTTTTAAGTACAAAAAGTAAAATGTTTGTGAGTTTCATTTAGTTTCCAACTTATAATATATAAATTATGTGTTTCACATTCATGAGGTGAAGTATTGTTTGACTGGCCCGTCCTTATAAAACATGCGTGAAACTGTGATTTGAATAGGAAAATATGACAAAATCCTATTTGTTATTGGTGCAATTGTTGTGAGAAGTCCAAATTATCTAGATAGGTAATTTGCAGTGATGATTGTATGGTCCAAAAGTTCTATTATCTTTGTGATGATTGAGTTTTGATGCATTGCTAATTTGATTTTCCACTAAAGAATAGTAAAATGTTCTGGATTCTTCCTTTTGTCAAGAGATCACATTAATAGGCTTGTCACACTCTCTCTCCCCTTAGCTCTCAATTTGTGACATTCATTTTTCTATTTGTTCACACAGCCAAATATATCATAGGATTTATCTTAATAAAATTTTTTATGGGAATAGATTTTTTATGTTTATTTTTTTAATGCAACTTCAATTTGTTTGATAGTTGGAGATTATTGGATTTGAATCTTGAATGTCTCCATTGAAAACACTAAGAGGTGCCAATTAATTGAATTACAAAGTTTGTGGCGGATTTTGCCCATTTGAGTTTGATTCAATCTTAATATCTTTAATTGTAAATTTATTGATATTAAGATGTAAGTGTAGTTGTATATTTATTTGATTTATTGATTCTTTTGTAATACTTATTAAACCAAATTGACTCTAAAAAAAAAAAAAATTATTAAACCAAATGTAAAAGCACATTATGATTATTATAATATATTACTTCATAATATTTGTATGTATCTCATTTTTAATGATATTGTATGTAAAATTTTGACTGTTTCATCACAAGAAATGTTCAAATTACATTTTTCATCTTATATTGGAGATGATAGCTTTCAATAGTTAAAATTAGAGAGATGTTAAACCTGAACATGTTAACATTTGATCTAAAACAATCCTGTGCAACGCACGGGATAGCGACTAGTAATTACTAAAAATTAATACAATAGTACAATAATTACTAAAAATTGATCCGTCGAAAAATAAAAATTCATATAAGTTCAAACTTTAAAATATAGAATATACAAAAAAACAAATCTTGAAATTAAACCTAATTTTAAACTTAAACAACTAGAATTATGAGAAGATCTATATTAGTCTTCCTTTGAGTCACCCTCCAAGCTGTTTTCGACCTCCTTGTTATTGTTTAAGTTGTCCTCTTCATCCCTGCTAGTACCATCCTTAAAGTGAAACAATTAAAGTGAATTTGTATTTGTATTTGATATAGACATATTACTATATCAAATCTAATCATATAATAATATATCATAAACAACAATAATAACTTTTGTTTTTTAATTTAACAACGATAATAACTTAATTTGATTACTTAAACCACTATCAAAATTAAATATAAATTAAAATAATATAACAATTCCGGATTTGTGTGCAACAGCCAACAAGGCCCTCCACACAATCCAAAGCTTGAAGTCAGGAAAAATATATCTTGGCCCTTGAAGTTAACAAAAGTGAAACTTCAAGTCCAAACCTAACCACTGGTTACAACAAGTTCACCCAATGCAAACCTTGGCCAATACTGTTAATTATTGTCAGTAGTAATTTTGTCCTAAAAATAAAAGATGGGATAGGCCAAACCATCAAACAAGGATGCTTCTATGATGGTCTTGCAAGAGAAAAAAAACACCAAGGCGCTTCATGAACATCAGGGAGAGACCTTTAACAGTGCATGAAGACAAGGGTTCAAAGCTGTGGTTTTACTAGCAGAAACAAAACAAGAAGCAATCAATGTAAACATAACTAATTGCAAGGGTATACCATGTAAAATAACTCAAGTCAACATGAGTAATATGCTTTTATATATATAAAAGTTGGGTTGGAGTTATTATAAAAGAAAAAAAAAAGTTGACTTAGAGTTATACCATGTGTACTTAGAACCCAAACCATATATATTGTGTCCTTCAGATTTATTATATTGTTGATTTTTTTGTTTCAAGTTTTATAATTGATATCTAAGGTAAATTCATGTATAGGCATGAAAATCTCAAAAGCATGGTATCTCCATAAGATTGATTGGTGAAAAATTTAACTTGGAGACCTTAACTTATCATCTAACACCAATACATGCATCTTACTATATTAAACCTCTATGGAGCACATAACATACTCTAGTTCCTGCATATGTACCTTATATGCAATTCATAAGCCATGCAAAACCAGGCACATGGTCATGACAAGTAATGAAGATGCACATAGTCATATGTTATAGCACCTGTAATGGTTAATATGAACCAGCAGCTTCAATCTCAAATAGTTCTCCGCCATCAAAGAACTTCTTTCCAACTCAAAATATAATACATTCAAATTACTAATATAACTTGTTACAAACTTACAATGTTCGTTTCCGCAGTTTCATTCACAACAGTACCATCATAGTGAGAATGCGCCACTTCATACATCTCACCTCTCTCTATTTGCTTGTCATTCTTGTTTGCCTACAACATGGTCAGTACATTCGGCATATTAAAGCGAGGGTGTTGATTCGATGATGTCGAATCACATTTATTTCTACTTTAGAACGCAAAATAATTCTCTCTATCCTAAGTAAAAGCCACTGCCCTAGTGAGTAATGTGACTTCCGTGGCTAGACAATCATATTAGACAGTAAGACTTAGCATGTATTTTTAATTTTTTGTTTCAAAAAGTAATTTGAGGGGTGCAGGAAAAGCATTAGAAAAATCATTACCAAAAGCATCAGAACGCCAATCATAAATGAGAAGAAGAATGGAGCAAAGGCTTTAAAACACTACACCAAAACATCTAAACCACAAGCAAGATAGTTCATTTTAAATCCAAAATGTAATTATAACACCTTCAATCTTCAAAGAAAGTTAAAGAATTAACCATCCTATGTGGCTAATGGTTCCATAATATTGATCCAAGTAAACTTACATTAAGTTCATATAATTGGATTTAAAATCAAAGAGCCTTAAAGGTACTTTGACATCAAGACAGACTTAAAAGTAAAAGGTAATAGTTGAGGATATTTAACCTCAATGAAGTAAATAGATGCAAGCAGAAGGTGCAGACAATCAATGTGTAGAGCCTTCTTGATGTGGAAGGTAATTGTATTTGGGAAGCTCTTGCTTATATAAGTTCTTAAAGGATTTCTAGTCAAACTTATCAAGCTGAAAGAGAGAAGCATAAAAAAGCAATTAGGTATGAATCTGGATATCTTACATGTCATATACATAATAAACATCATAGTGAAACAAAAAATTTTAATCTCAGGCAGCCGACACATAGAATTTTTTTATTACCTTGTGATTGATGTAAAAAAGTAATCATCTCTTCCATAATTGTAGTGCTTATGGATTAAAACATGTTGCTTAGGAAGGTCCTGACTTACAAGCACATATGGCAGCAGCTAGGAAACTAGAAGCACATGACCTCACAGTCCTTCTACCTTCTTCTTCTTCTTTTTTCTTTTCTTTTTTTCCCTCCATTTTGCTGCTAATGGAAAAGAGAAGGGAGAGGGAGGGTTGGTTCTTCAACTGAAAGGACCCCTTTAAGTGGTGCAAATGCCTAAATTTTTAAGTCAATAAAGTGTATGCAAAATGCAACGCCTGTCTATCACAACCAGTGACCAAAAGGCGTAGTTTTAATCTTACTATGGGGTCTCCTAATTGAAATGTAGCTGATCAGACCTAAAATCTTCAACATGGCCCCATTTTGACATAAACCTCTATTCAAATCTTACTGCAATCTATTGGCTAATTTGCTTTATAGAAAATCTTCTAAAGAATTTGTATCAACCAGAATTACAAACAAAAGAAACAATCAGAGAACACTTTCACATAGCTAAAAGGGTATCCAATTTGTTGAGAGAAGAGGTGCAAGTTGTCAATGTATACCAATACAACGCCTTGTTCTACACTATTAATCCAATAAACATTTTCATTCCACAATATTTCAGAACTACTAGTATCATTTTTTATTGACACTGACACCCAAAAAACAGCATCCAAGCATTTTTAACTTTAATTTAGCATCATAGAAAATATGATATTCCCAAAATGGATTAAAAATATTAAAACTTTAAAATTTCCTAAATGTCCAAGAATCAATCATGCCCCTTTGGAATACCCCAAAGGCTGAACCAACAAAACCATCTTAATCAGCTTAAAATTGATAAATATTAGTATTACCCAAATATCAATTCTAAGAGTAAATAGTGGAATCATAAACAGCTTACGAAATGAATCAAAAGTCAGATATAAATATAAATATTTTCTCTTTTTGCAATTGGGTACTTGGCAAATTGCTTGTTTCGTGTAAAGAATAAAGGCTAATGAACATAGAGTATTACCTAAACCTCATTCGTGCTTGTCATGCAAGCCATTGATAGTGCGGGATTCGATTACACCTAGACAAAGAGGCCGACCTTTCAAACATCCACTTTCTAGTTCATATCATCTGTGGTCAAATAAACAAATACTAATAATGGTATTTTAGGAACAGAACCAAAGAAGAGAACCCATATTACATCTAGGTGCAATTGCAAATCCATTATTTGCATCTACATTCTTAAAAACAAAAGGCAATTCACAAAACTTCAACATACAAACACAACAAAATCCCTCGAAATACAACATTATAGCAACCCCAGGTTCCAAAAATCCAATCCCTAAAGAACCCAAAACAACAAATTTAGCCTCACTACTCAACATCTTAATACAACATTACAAAACACCCTTTTTTCCCCCTCAGAAAATAGGGATATTGAATTTATGGTAAAACCTTAGGCTTTACAGCATCAGGAACCAAAGAGAACTAAAATCAAAGTCAAAATTGAAAATTAAATAAATAACCTAATGTTAAGTATCCAAATCCAAACCCAAAATTTCACAATAATCAAAACAAAAAATCAAATAAATAACTTACCAAGCAAAATCGGAATGGGTATGGGTATGGTGAGGAAAAGTGAATGGGTAAGGGGAGAGAGGGAGAAAGGGAGAAAGGATCTTGTGGTGAGGGAGAGAGAGCCGATGGGTATGGGTTGACGGTAGAGAGATCAAGGAGGAGAGGAGTCGATGGCTGGGCTCGGCCTCGTCGGCGTCGTCGCTGGGCTGGGCTGGGCTCTGCTGGTCGGCGCCAGCGGGGTTGTGTGTGTGTGTGTGTGTGTGTGTGTGTGTGTGTGTGTGTGTGAATATGAAATGCCGTGTGAGAGATAGAGAGAAAATGATAGAGTTTTGTGAGTAAAAACTTTGTGTGAGAAATGAAACTTTAGAGTGGGAAATGAAAATGTAAGTGGGAAAAATTTTTTGGAGAATTTTGTGTGGGAAAGGAAAAACAAAATTGGGGGGGAATTTTCTTCCTAAGGCCTCTGTTCTTTTATCTTTTTATTTTCGCCGCTCAACTACCCAACTCCTCATACCTATATCTTGAGCAGTGAACTAGTAATAGCATTTGGTTAAGTGTGCCCTTGACAGGTGACAACATCACTACACTTGTGTGAATTACTGAAGTTTAATGGAGTGTCTATTCAACTTTTTAGAAATTTTTTACCATATGTCAAATTGAAAACATGTTGTACACCACAAATACTATTATTATTATTATATTATTATTTACTAAATAAATCAACTAAAAAAAACTATCTATTGAGTATTTATTAAATAGATAAACTATCTATTATTATTATTAAAATGAGCTAACATTTTAAGTTTTTAACTAAAGTTTAGCATATTAATTCAAATATACTCTTATAATTGTAAATGTTTTTAATAAATTATATGGATTTTCACTGATGAACTTATAAATAAGTAAATAAAAAGTTATATATTTATTTATATATATATATATATAAATATATAAAATTAGAGGTAATCCCAAAACGGTACACCGGTATTAACCAGTATCGAAATATTTCATTTATTTGACCAAACCGAAACAATCTCCGGTACGGTATTGATTCCCTTGTTTTTGGTTCCTAAAATGAAAAATGTATTCCATTTTAGTTCTTACTGTCATCTCACTGATGCAAATTGCTTACATGACAAACGAAATGCATTGTTTGCATACTAAATGCTAACATGACCATTAAAAAAATGGTTTGGAGACCATTGGACTTTGTGAAATTCATATTCAAATATTAATCAATAGGATTAAAGAGTATGGTGACATACTAGTATTGGTAAAATTTGAGACCAATTGGATAGTCAAATTGAGTAAATATAGCCATACAAGTACACAGCACATGTCCATCATGCGTCGTACTTAGATTTGAAATAAGGGTCATCAAATAGCCCATGGCCCACGGTCCGACCTAGAAACTCGACAGCCCATCAGGCTAATGGGCAACCCAGCCCGTTGTTATTGAGGCCCATGAGTAGCCCACTAACCCAGTGGGTTAGGCCGTAGACTAGTTTTTATGCCCATGGGCACCCGGTGGGCTAACCAGGAGCCCAGCCCATTGGCCGAACCCATTGCCTAGTCCAATAACTTAGAATTTATAACAAAAATATATAGGAGATGTGAAAGCTCGAAAAGGTGTTGAAAACACAAGAGCTGTTTAGACCTCCAAATAAAAATTACGGCTCGATAGATTTTACACAACTTTAATACAAAGTGCGGAATAGTGTAAAAGCGAGCGGATGAACAAGTAAGCTACTCTAATCCATAAACTAAGCAACACAGCAGTAAAAATGAAATAAACAAGAGTAGGGAAGAAGGGTGCAAACACAGAAAACACCGAGACGTGTTCTCGAAGAGGAAACCGAAGAACTCGGCGAAAAACCTCTCCGCCGCCCTCCAAGCAGAAATCGATCCACTAAACAATCAGTTGGGATACATGGGTTAGCAAGAGACCCTCCAAGCCTAGTCTACCCGATGTACCTAAGCCCTCCAAGCTCCTACTCCAACAAGGCTTCTCGGAACCGTGTCTTGTCTAGCTCTCCGGATCCCGCAACAAGCTCCATGTTGCATTTGCCATCCTTGGCTTCTTCCAATACTTCCCAATAGCTCCAAAACACTCTCTACACTCTGAATGTGTGTGGGTTGTGTTTGGGTATAAATCTCCTCTCAAGGTATGATAATAGGAGAGGGATGGAGAAGAGGCTATAATGATTTCTCACTAAGGAGGAGTAGCTCTCTCTCAAAAGATGGGTGGGTGAGTTGTAGAAAACCTATCTAGGGTTTTTCTCTCTGAATAGCCACACCAACATATGTGGGTAATGAGGGTATATATATAGAGTGGGTGAAGGGTAAGAAGGTCACTCATAAAAATCCTCCAGGCAGAAAGTTTTGCGACTGTCTCGCGGGAAGGCCTTACCAGCGAGACACTCGCGAAAATGACAGCCTGGCATGACTCTTCAGCTTCCAACACGTGCAGGGCACATGCACCATTTCGCGAGATGCGTAGTAGCGAGATACCCGCGAAAACTCTTCAGTCTTCAATTTCTTGAGTCTTCACACTCTCTCTCTCACACACAACCCTTACAATTAAATCCCACAATAAATACAGGGTATAAACGATTGAAAATAATTACAATCAAATTTGGCACGGAATAAAAGCCAACAAAAACACAGTTGTTGTAAATTACAACTTTACAAGATGTATGAAGGATTGATATTGAGATATTGTAGAGAAATCTCTTAAGAGAACTCTCTTAACTACTAAGATACTTAAAGTAATTGTTCTAAATTTAGTTTATTAAATATATATTTTTTCTAGTAGTCTAGCAAATTTGAATTAACCATTTGATAATTTTTTATTGAAGATAAAAATAAAAAAACTATTTGAAGCCTTAATAAAAAAAAATTAAATAAGTTTCTATCAACAAAATAAAAAATTAAATTGATTTGACTGTAAAATAAAAAAAATTGTAATTAAGTATTAAATTCTTTGATTCTTTCCTTTTTAAAAAAATAGATTAATTATTCCCTTATAAAAATTGATTCTTTCTTTATAAAAATAATAAAATAATATGCTAACACAATTTCATTGGTAGCTCATTAGGCCCAACCTAGTAGCCTAGCCTGTTAAAGACAAAATGGGCACTGCCCATGGGTAGGGTTGTGGGTTGGGGTTTTCTCTTTCGGCCAAACCCAAGCCCGACCCAGCCTGTTAACTAGTTAATAGCCCATTATGCCTAGCCCATTGTGCCCTTGGGCCAAGTAAAAATGGGCTAGGCCAACCCGACCCGACCCATTGACAACTCTTAATTTGAAATCTAACCATTAGATTTGAAGAGTATAATGAAATTTTAATTCTAGTAAATTATGGTCACAATCAAACGATTGGACTTAGAGAAATGCATAGTCAAAGTTTAGTCAAAGTTGGTTAAACCCAATCAAACTTAATATATGGTCCCGATACCACAGGACTTGGTGAAATTCATATTCAAATCTTGATCATTAGGATTGAAGAGTATGGTGATATATTGATGTTGGTGAAATTTAAGACCAATTGGATGGTCAAATTGAGAGAATATATATAGCTATATAGGTATATAACACATCTCCATCACGTGTCATACTTAGATTTAAAATCTAACTATTGGATTTGAAGAGTGTACTAAAAGGTTGATTCTGGTAAATTATGGTCACAATTAAATAGTTGGATTTAGAGAAAGACATGGACAAAGTTTAGTAAAAGTTGGTCAAACCCAGTCAAAGTTGATCTTTAAACTCATCTTTTATGCGTTATTTTAAACTACAAAAACTTGAATTTAGACAATTGATTAATGACATGCCTATTAATCTTTGATCACCATGAAATTTTGTAAGCATGAAAAATATATGAAGATAATGTAATCTAACGGTAGATTTGTCAAAATTCACATCGAATTAAGAAATATAAGATTGGGTTCAAGTTACACCTAATGTAACTCAAAAAAATGTTACACCACCCAATAACTTATTATTGAATTTATATTTTGAAAATCC
The DNA here is from genome assembly GCA_023621385.1 of Quercus gilva. Lineage (NCBI taxonomy): Eukaryota > Viridiplantae > Streptophyta > Magnoliopsida > Fagales > Fagaceae > Quercus > Quercus gilva. Next base: position 51,668,557 of record CM042475.1, read on the forward strand.
AACCGTTAAATTCTGTTAGGACATATGTGGTTCACTTGTTAGGAACACATGTCATTCATTGATGTAATTGGCTAATCCTTTGACAAAACACATTTTACTTGTAATTGGGTAGTTCTAGGTGTTTTTAATACTTCAAGAAATAAAGTTTCAAGATCAAGTGTTGAAGTCATCAAGTCTGTCCAAGAAACAAGCTGAATAAGTTTAAGTTCATTAAAACTCAACAACTAGCTCGACAGCTAGCATGTGTCGAAATTTAAGAAACTGCTCAAGCCCATGTGCTCAACAGCTGCTCGACACCTCCCCTTTGTTGAGGTTTAATAAAAACAGATTTTCTATTCTGTTTTCTTGGGATCCGTGAATATGTCTTTAGGCCTTCTTTTCTCCTAACCCTAGACATATAAAATGATTGTTTTAAGGGCCGTCAAAGAGTTCACAAGTTGCACAAGTATTGAGCAAACTTTATTCAAGCAAATTGTGACCAGAGACAAAGTTTCTTCGCCCTAGTTCATCTCTTCTGAAGAAGTTGCTGTGTATGTGCACCTTTGGGTTTTGTGATCAAGCATCTTCTTGATCTTTATCGTGTGAATGAACTGAAAAACTTTGCAGCCAACAATCTTCTCTAGTTGGTGATTGAAGTCACGTACTGGGATCCGCGCAATTGGTTAGTCACGTACTTGGGAGTTGTACATCAAAAGGGGAAACTGTCACTACAGAACAAGTCCAATTGGGTATTGGGGTAAGAGTTCAACTTTAGGTTGGTATAAGGTACTGAGATTCTTTTACGTGTAACCGCTTGTTGTGGTAATAGTGGAGTTTCAAGAGTGGTGACCTGAAAATTACCCAGTGGGGTTTTTTGCCGTGTAGGTTTTCCCCATTCGTAAACAAATCACTGTATTATTTATTTTCCGCTGCATAATTAGTTTATTGGTGATTTTTTTGTGCTGCCATGTGTTTGCATGATTAATTTGATTAATTAATAACTTGGCTAATTAATTAATTGATTTAATCACAAGAGATCAATACATTTTTGGCCTATCAGATTCCATGCTCTATATGTTCTTAACACACATGCCAATTTTCATGCCAATGGGATAAAATTTACGATTTAATCTATAAACTCATATTTTTTGCATTATTTTAAACCACTAAAACTTGAATCTAGACAATTGATTGATGACATCACTATTGATATTTGATCACCTTTAAATTTTGAAAGCATAAAAAATATATGAAGATAATGTAATCTAACAGTAGATTTGTCAAAATTTGCATCGAATTAAGAAATATGAGGTTAGGTTCAAGTTACACCTAACGTAATTTTAAAAAATGTTACACTACCCAATAACTTATTATTGAATTTATATTTTGAAAATCAACCATTGAATTACATATTCTATATGGTCTTAACATGCATGCCAATTTTCATGCCAATCGGATATAATTTACCGTTTGATCTATAAACTCATCTTTTATGCATTATTTTAAACTACAAAAACTTGAATCTAGACAATTGATTGATGGCATGACTATTGATTTTTGATCACCTTGAAATTTTGTAAGCATGAAAAATATATGAAGATAATGTAATCTAACAGTAGATTTGTCAAATTTCACATCGAATTAAGAAATATAGAGTTGGGTTCAAGTTACACCTAACGTAATTCTAAAAAAGGTTACACCACCCAATAACTTATTATTATATTCATATTTTGAAAATCCAACCGTTGGATTACATACTCTATATGTTGTTAACATGCATGCCAATTTTCATGTCAATCAGATGTAATTTACCATTTGATCTATAAATTTATCTTTTATGCATTATTTTAAACTACAAAAACTTGAATGTAACAATTGATTAATGACATGACAATTAATATTTGATCATCTTAAAATTTTATAAGCATGAAAAATTTATAAAGATAATGTAATCTAACAGTAGATTTGTTAAAATTCACATCGAATTAAGAAATATATGGTTGGGTTCATGTTATACCTGACATAACTCTAAAAAATGTTACACCACCTAATAACTTATTATTGAATTCATATTTTGAAAATCCAACCATTGGATTAAACGTTATATATGTTCTTAACATGCATACCAATTTTCGTGCAAATTGGATGTAATTTACCATTTGATCTATGAACTCATCTTTTATGCTTTATTTTAATGGAAAGAAATTTATATTCACTTTTGAGAGTGAGAGAGAGTACAAAAGGCTGAAATTCTTGAATTTTAGGCTACCATTTTGAAGTTAAAAGTGCTATCAATTTTTTTTATAGGTACAATTGTTTAGAAAATAAGGACAGACCTTTCTTATATAGGATGTATATAAAAGGGTTTTTTTTTTTTTTAGACTGTAAACAAAAGGATCATCTAAAGAATACAAAATACTATATGTTTATGCATTTCTTTTTATTTTTCTTTGAATTTTAGAATAACTTTTATCCCCAAAAAAAAATTAACATTTTAATGATTTTTTGCGAATGTCAATCATGGCCCTTGCAAATAATTTAGTATTAGTAAGGGCATATTTTTAACCCACACAAAAATAAAATTTTTGCAAGGGATTTTTATTGTCCTTTGGAAATAATTTGGTGGGAACATTTCCCTCCAAAAATTTTGACATTTTAATAATTATTTGTGAAGGTCGATCCTAGCCCTCTTAAATAATTTAGTATTAGTGATGGTTTTTTTTAACCGTCACAAATAATACACTTTTTGCGAGAGATTTTTAATTGTCCCTCGCAAATAATATGGAGGGAAAATTTCCCTCCAAAATATTAGTATTTGTGACGACTATAACACATAATTGCGACAGCTTTTTTTGTTGGTCAGAAATATTTCACATTTTACCAAGTATTTGCGAGGGCTTTATTTTGCCATCACAAATAAAATTTTTTGAGAGGGCTTTTTGGGTCCGTCAAAAATTCTTAGTACGCCACTATAGGTCCTTAAAACATCACTATAGGCTCCTTTAAAAAGCCACTATAGGGCTTAACTCGATTTGGAGTAAATCGAGTTTTAAAAAATGGGCATTTTCCTAATTAGTTTGGGAAGGGGGGCACAAGGCTATATAATTTGGGTGAAAAGGGCATTGGCCAATTTTGTCCTAAAATCCCAAACAAAACGTTAAACCATCCTAATATATATAACCAAAGAAAATATTAATCCAACCTAATATATATAATCAAAGAAAACATGGCAAATCTAATAAGACTTAATATATAATATATAATCAACCTAATATATATTACTTGTTCCAGGGATGCACAGTGGCAACATGCAAGCTATATACACAGAGGCTAATCATAAGACTTAATATATATATATATATATATACACACACACACACACAAATGTGTCTCTTGTTAGTTTTTAGACCACTTAAAACATAATTGGATTAACCTAGTTAACAAGCCAAGTTATTATTTAGTCCAAATTCCAGATCTAGGTTAACACAATAATAATCATATCAATGTAAAGTGTGGAATATAAAAAACACAAAGATATGATGACTTAGGAAAACCAAACTGGTAAAATACCTGGGGAGGATTTAACCTAGCTATCCTTAAGGTAAAACTGAATCCACTATGAAAGAATCGAAGTTTTACAATAGCGACTTAGACCACTAACATCCTATTGCTATCTCGAGTAGAAAACTTACTACCACAACCCCATGATAGCTTCAAGTCCACGGACTACTTCTTTCCTTGGCCTTTGCAAAACACAAACACCCACGATTGTGATTTTGAGATCCCACTCAAAGGTTTAGCAACACAAACTTTCCTGTTTGTGACTACAAGACCACCCTTGAAGGTTTAGATCATAAGCACCTTTGATGACTAGAGAAGTCAGCAACTTCTGCAACACCAGATCTTGAGATTCTTCAAGTAATGACACTGGTAGAAGATATGAGAGAGCTTTTTAGGAACAAAACCCTAAATACAAAAGAGGCACCCTCTTCTCTCTCTAAAAAGCCTTATAAAAACGTGCTTAGGGTTTCCTTTATATAGTGGGAGAAGTAGATCTGAAACCATAATCCTTAATGGGCTTGAACTGCTGTTTGGGCTTAATTAAAATTCTGCAGATACGACTTTCAATCAATCGAGCCTGTTTTTCGATCGGTCGAACCAGGCAGATTCTGAAATCTGCTTTCTGCAGCTTGTATGTTCTTGTGTGATCACGATTTGCCAATTGTTCTAAACTTTTAGAACCTAACAATCTCCTCCTTGGGCAATTCGTGACAAAACTTTCATACAAAATGAAATGCTCAAATACAAGAACAACCCAATACAATAAAATGCCCAATTACATCACAAATCCCAATCTAAGACTCCTAACCTAGAAGTTGCAAGAAGAGGTAGAAGATCTTCATCGGAATGTACTTGCCTTTCCTGAAAACACTTAAAAGAACACATCACTATATATGTGGAAAAAAAGACATATAAACAAAATGAAGCACAATATAAAAAAAATAAATAAATAAAAAAAGAAAAAAAAAAAAAAAAAAAAGTAAACTAACTCTTCCCCTAAGTTAGATACATCAAAAAAATTTTATATTCTCACCCTTTCAAAAACAATTTCAACTCCCCCTAAACAAAACAAATAGGATTCCCACATTTCAACTATTTCTCCCCCTTTTTGTCACGTATTGACAAAGACAACTTATACAAAGAGTAAACAGACAACATACACAACAAAAGTCAAGAGAAAATAGAGAATTAAGGGGACACAAAACAATTCAACTCTATAAAAAATAGAGACAACTCCCCCTATGAACAATAAAGGTTAAAAACAAGCTTATCCCCCTATAAAAATAGGAAAAACAAAACAAGTTTTGGGAAAAACTGTTTTGGAAAAAATTTAGGAGGTGGGGATAAATAAAAAGACACAAACCAAACTTAAAAACTAAGTTGAGGATACACATGGAGAAAATATATTCTCTCTTTCAATAAATGCAAACTTGACACTATGTGACCCATAAACAGTTACATGAGTAGAGAAAATATTTGCACATTGATTATCCATCATATTTCTTAAGAAAAATATTTTCTGTAGTTCACACATAAAAATAGCATATACTAAAATGTACAAAGGACTCAAAAATTAATCAATCAATCTTTAGATCAAGTTGAGTACCCAATTTAGCAAAATGTATGCATGTTATGTGTGAAAACAATGAGAAATATGACTGCAAAACTGCAAGATGGATACAAAAAAAAAAAAAAAAAAAGTGCAATGCATGTGAATCCTAAACATAAATGATGCATGAAAAAAATTTGGTCAAAACTCTAAAAACTGAAAATTTTTCAGTTTTGATTGGTCGAGCATCGATCGAATACCAATCGAGCTAGACAGATTCAAACCAAAATTTTTATCGCAATTTCAATCGTTTGAGAAACAGCTTTGATCGATCGAAAATCTAGAAAAAAAAAAAAAGATTTTTGAAAAACAAAGCAATTTTATGCAAAAACTCCTCAAAGCATAGTATTTCATGAATGAAATGCATGAATATGAGTTTAAAAGTTTTTCAAAAACACTAGAATTCAATCCAAATCTTCCAAAAACAAGTTTTTCAACCAATTTGTCCTCAAAACTCAAACATTAAACACATTTTGCATCAAAATCAAGGAACATATAATCTTAGATGGCCAAAACAAATTCACACACAATATCATGTACCAAGTTTAGCAAAGAGTAACTTGTGTAATGTGTGCAACTAGCAATAGTTTGAGATACATAT